>VIAA01000098.1:0-207184 GCA_015776775.1 Magallana hongkongensis | reverse complement strand
ATGTAGCTGTTCTTTTTTTTTTAGTTTCTTAAGTAGTTTAGTAATAGCTTTAGATTTTGTTTTCTTTGTTTTCTACTCATGTAATTTATTTTTTGGTCTTGAAGAAGGAACGTGTTGTCCCGAAAATTTGACAATTTCTATTGTTCGTGTCGTTAGCCATTTTTAGTGAGTTATATATATATATATATATATATATATATATATATATATATATATATATATATATATATATATATATAAACACAAAAATAAGTACAATTCTAAAACACATGTTATCTATAGCGCTTTTGCCCTACCGGGCTCTTCAGTAGATTTAAAAACAAACTAAACAAGAGTAGTGTTTGTTTTTAACTCTACTGAAGAGCCCGGTAGGGCGAAAGCACTATAGATAAAAGTTGTTTGAGCTATGGACTTATTTTTTGTGTTTATTCATTCCCGGTACCAAGAAAAAGAATTTACTGAATATATATATATATATATATATATATATATATATATATATATATATATATATATATATATATATATATATATATATATATATATATAAAGAAAGGTAAAGAAAAAATATGAAATTAATCCTATATGTTAATCTGCAAGGATTTGTTATTCCCGCACAAGAGTGAACATTCTAAAATAAGTACATTAATTGCATAGTCTGAATTATTATAACCGTAAAATATACAAGTCTTCATTACCTTAATTGTATTTTTGACATTGTTTGTTAGATAACAAACAAGAGGCCCATTGGGACACATCGCTCACCTGAGCAACAATCGGCGTTCAAAAGATATTGTGCCATATGATCCCTCGGTAGAATAACAAAAAAGTAAATATTGTAAAGTATTCGACTTTTACACTTATTTTTGCATACACGTAAACTTTGACATTGTACCTTCATGAAATTTTTAAAAAAAATATATATATAATAGTTATTATTTTTTATTTAAGAAATCCTACTTGTATAGATGCGAAGAAGAAAATTGTACCTCAATGTGCTCAATTCCTCAAATCAAAAACATTCAAAAATTTTATTTCTCTTCTCCATTATAATTAAAAAACTGTTATTTACTTCGCGTACAAACCAGTATTATTCACCGCTGTGATATTTTCTTAAGAATAGTGATACAGTCAGTTCAAGCATATCTTTTACAACATACACCATAGCATAGCATAGCATTGAAATCTCATAGCATAGCATTGGAATCTCATAGCATAGCATTGGAATCTCAAACCATAGCATACAATCTCATAGAATCGCATTCGTCATATCATACCATAGCATACCATAGCATAGCATACAACATTATTTTTACTCAGTTCTAATTGTTTTTATTTTAAAAAAATAAATGTTTACATGATAGATTTGTTGTAAACTTTGGCTTCTTATTATTTCACTTCGAAATGTGTGGAACTCTTTTGTGTATGGAGGCGTTTTTGTTCAAATCTCATAGCATACCATAGCATACCATACCATACCATATCATTAAGCTCTTCATTTCAACTTCTCATAGCATACCATACAAATCTCATAGCATACCATACAAATCTCATAGCATATCATTAAAATCGCATACCATAGCATTAAATTGTAAAAGATATGCATGAAATGACTGTAATTACTTTATCCCCGCAACAGAAATGTGTCAAAACTATGGAAACTGTCTTAAAGATGTCGTTTTTATTTACTCGCGTCTGTAAAACTATCAAAATTGATGTAGATTTTACATTATTTATTGTATAAAGAGGGTGCCCCAGAGAGTAGGTATATACAGAATATCATTTTTTAAAATTTTGTTTGTACAAGTATTTAACATACTCTAATTCATATAGAATTTCCAATGTTCAACCAGAATTTCAGCGTCAATCGTAGAATTATAAGCAAGATACAAAGCTCACGGTTCGCCTAGGTTTGAGCCATATTTTGTTCACATGAGTTTATTACATTCCGCTTAAGATTTTTAACTTTGTATTTCCTATTCAGCATTTAAAATGAAAAAAAAATGGCCTAAGATTTTCAATTCTTTTATTCACTCAAGACCAGTCCACTGGTATTTGAGGTTCAAAATCAGTTTAAACAAATGTACACAAACACAGTCAAGGATCACATGTACAGTAGGAGTAAAAATGACGAAAAAGTGTTTAGTTTACAATACAATAAGTGGTTAAAGTTGGTGTCTGGAAGAACAGACTTTGAAAATTGTCTTAATAAATATTGACAATTTATTTTCTTACTTTTTGAATCTTTAGTTTTTAAGATCTGTGTATAAACATAGAATTGTGAGCAAATCTCTGTATCTTGCTTATAATTCGAAGCTTAACACTCAAATATGGTTAGTAAATAGAAATTGTAAACAATTAATCACAAGAAACAGGCACTATAACATATAAAAAACACAATTTATTTTTTCGAAATGAATCATATATATACATGTATATACCTACATATTTCCGTCAGCGATATCAAACTCTATTTAAACTGAATAAACTCGAGAAAATGCCGAGCATCTTAACAAAACCTATTGCATTAATCTACCATTACGCAAAAGATTATGCCGAATTACCGATAGAACAAATTATATTTCAGTACTTTTTTGATACATCAGATTTTGCTTAATTTGCGCTGGTAAACAGTTAACTGTTTGATTTCCCGAAGTCTCTGTTTGATTTGATACGTAAATTTCACGAAATACAGACGGGTGTTCCCAGGTTACAAAGCATAAATGATGAAAACGAAACGAAAATCAGAACAAGCTAACATCAATGTCATGTGTGAAAACTGTCAATGCATTGTAATATTTAGCCTCAATTTACTTCACAATATCGGTACCAATATATTTTGCATGTTTCAAAAATTTCCCTTCATACGCGAACTGTTGCATAACAAGCAAATTCATCATAGTCAGATCGACCCTTTTTCGTATAATGTCATGGCTGCTTTAAACAAAGAACCTCGTTTTAGAAGTATGGAATACGAGTCTTGGTAAAATGGGTATGCAAACCCGGGCCGTGGCAAAATAAAAGCCGGGGCAGATCGGCAATCTTCAATTCCAAATACGCATTATTTTGCAGCAATATTTACAGCGAATACAAATATACTTGTCCATCAAATATCCTGAAATGTTAATGAGATTGGCAGATTAATAACTGCCAATCTTTTGTTTTGCCCAGGCCAAGTCTTGCCTACCCATTTTACCGGATGTCGAACCCGAAGCTATAAAACTGATTGAAACACACCTTTCCTTTATTATTATTTTTGTAATAACTCAGATTTGAAACAGAATTAACCCTTAATTTTTGCAGTTTATATTTTCCTTCCCATAAGGATAATTTATGCTAAACTACGTTGAACTGGACTCAGTAGTTCTTGAGAAGAAGATTTTTAAAAATGCACCCCCGTTTTTCTACAGTTTTAAGGTTTTCTCCGCTTTGAATACAGATTGGACTTTTTATTCTGCAATTTATATTTGCCCTCCCATAAGGATGCTTTGTGCTAAATTTGGTTAAAATTGGATAAGCTGTTTTGGAGACAAAGTTCAAAATGTAAAAAGATTACAGACGGACAAACAGACAGACGGACAGACGGACAAAATGTGATTAGAATAGCTCCCTTTAGCTTTCAGCTCAGATGAGCTAAAATGTAAAATGCATGTTAATTTCCGAGAATTGGTTATTCATTTCTGCACAGGAGTGAAAATTGTAACATGCTTGTGTATTTCAAAATTGCACTGGATGAAAAATCAAGTTTCAGCAAAACTGAAACTATATGGAAACCTTGCTGAAACTTGAAGTTGAAGTTTCATGTATAGTTTCCGCAATGCGGAAACCATTATATCGATTCAGCAAGTATCCGTTAGGTTTCAGTCAGCAGAAACTTTAGTCTAAGATTCCTGATGGTTTCCGCAATGCGGAAACTAAATTTGAATCGTGTGAATAGTTGTGTAAATTATTATGGAAATATCAATCAGTTTCAGAACATTTCCGCTAGGTTTCAGTATGCTGAAACTTTAAGTTAAGATTCCTGATGGTTTCCGCAATGCGGAAACTAAATTTGAATCATGTGAAAAGTTGTGTAAATTATTACTGAAATATCAATCAGTTTCAGAACATTTCCGCTAGGTTTCAGTATGCTGAAACTTTAAGTTAAGATTCCAAATGGTTTACGCATTGCTGAAACTATTACTAAAATTGATTTGAGTTTAAAAGTGATATCATTTATTTTCAACAGGTTTAAGTTTAATTCTAGCCTAATGATTATGAATCCGTACATACTAAAATGTATAGTAAGGTTTCAGCGTGACTGAAACTATATGTATACATGTAACTATCTCCAAATATGGCAAATAAGGCGATTAAGAACCTTACTAAGTAATTAATTGAATTTGAAAAGAAAAACTGATGTCTCATCTTGTTTAATGCATATGATGAAATCATTAATCTTAGGTACTCGGGCACGTGTATACATGTGTATACATTCTTTGTCCAGGTGACCTCCTCTGTGGTTTTCCTGTATATTCTGTGTGGATTGCAGGGTTTTTTCTGTTAGGAGTGAACAAAAGACTGTTACATAACATATACACAGTACGAAGCGTGAGTTTATAACTGGAGCCCGGCGGGAATTTTTTTTCAATTTGTGTGTACCTGAGTTAGTAAAACTGATAAGTAAATTATAATTATTTAGTAAAATAAATTATTATACCTATTTTGTAAGACTCCTTCTTAAATCATTTAGTTATCATTTGAATGAACCTTGAGGTACAGTAACTAATTAAGCAAACAAATTAAGGTAAAGTTGTTGTAAATTTTTACAAATCGTACCAAATATTCGTACAACCTGAAGTTTAGAGCTAATTCATTTCTTTTTTAATACCACGCCAACACATGTACACAGGAATTTGTTTTAAAAAAATTCTACAGTTGATAATAACAGTAAAACCCACTTGGAGTTTGAGTCTAATATGATAATTGTTTGCATGCATTTCAGACTTTACTGCATGTATGACTGTATCATGATTCACTGGCGTCGGAAGCAAATTGAAAGTGGGGGGGGGGGGGCTAGACTAATCCTCAGAAATATTGAGGAAAAACCCTAATTCCCAAAATCCTAATCCGTGGGGGGGGGGGGGGGGGTATACCTATACTATATACTTCCGAAAATAAATTTCCCTACCCAATTTTTTTCCCCTAAAATCATGAAATTCCTAATCCGTGTCGGGGGGGGGGGGGGGGGGGGGGGGGGGCTAGTATGCCTATTACTCCAACTTCTCAATCTTGCACGGTAAATTAAGGAACCATTACATTTCCGGCGAGAAAAAGTGGGGGGGGGGGGGGCTCTATATGCCTATTGGTTAAGTCTAACTTTGCACTAAGCCCCCCCTAGCCCCCCCCCCTCCCCCCCCCCCTCCGGTTCGACGCCTATGTTTTTCGTGCATTTCTATACTTTGTATTTACTTTCTGTACTGTAAACTCAGATATTGATACATGTTTATGAAACATGCACATGTTTGTGTTATAAGATATAATAAGCATTATTTATAATTTTACTGAAGTTATACGTTATATTACAAAATCAGTTTCAAATCCAGCACTAGCCATGTGGTGCACGTGATTTTAATCCCATTTTTAAAATTTGATTATACATTCGTATACATTTGATGTAGAAAGTATACCAAATAATTAAAATTATATTTTGTTTATATATCAGTCCGACGTGTACATCTTACTTCCCGGCTTGTTTAACGCGTTTGTATTTTAATTTCATAAGTATTCTTAACGTACTGTTCATCGCATGATGCACGTGATTTTAATCCCATTTTTAAAATTTGATTATACATTCGTATACATTTGATGTAGAAAGTATACCAAATAATTAAAATTATATTTTGTTTATATATCAGTCCGACGTGTACATCTTACTTCCCGGCTTGTTTAACGCGTTTGTATTTTAATTTCATAAGTATTCTTAACGTACTGTTCATCGCATGACCAATCAGTGCACATGTGTAACTGTAAAATAATTGCCATCAATTCATCGTAGTTGTAAATTCATCGTACGGGTGAACGCTGTTAACTGGACCCCGTTAATTGATCGGCATCTAATTATATTTGTGATTTCTGTGTGTTCATGCAGAACCTGCTCTTTGATGAACATAATATTTTCACACCTCTACATTTTGAATAAGAATATGACCGTGCTTAGAATCGCGGTGAAAATTGGACAAGTCAAGACTAACTTGTCAGTAAACTATATATGGCTCTATCATATTTAGTTTGGCAAAATCATCAGTACATGTAAATAAAATATAGTTAAAGACAAAATCTGATACATATGTCTCATTAAAACTTGTTTAATTTCATTAGACATTTGTAAACAAACGGTCGGCCATTTTATTTTTTGGTTAATCACGTGTTACAAATACAATTGTAACAAACACACGCCAATACTTTGTCGTATATTTAACCAGGAAATACTGACTCAGACAGTTCTTATTTAAAATAAATATACATGTAAAAAGTATACTATTCGGTAAAAAATGATAATTTTGATTAAACATCATTCATTTTAAACTATCCCAAGATGCACTTTTCCAAGATTTAGCGGGTTCTGATTGGTCAGTATTGGCGCACTTTATGATTCCGAGCGAAGGTTAAAATGGACAAGAAGGTGCTGTTGTAAAATGGAGAATTGAGAAGCATTAATAGCCTCTATAACAAGGAGATAATGCAGGAACGAAGAACTCATGTCAAGGTAACTTAATTCACAATATAGATACTCCCAATAACATTTTCAAGGCTCTAATTTATCTCATTTGTAAACGAGATCTCGCGCCATCAAATCAAGATGGCGTCATTTTTTCAAACTTGGTTCGGAGTTTTAATTTTTATTACCGTATCTCTTTTAAATATACGTTTTGACCAAGTTAACCATTAACCAACTTTATATGCATGATAATCAAGATTATCCAGGGTATACACATATATAATTATATAAACGTCCCTAATATATGAATGCTTGGTTGGTAAACAAGACGAACAATGAATCTTTCGCACATTATACAATTTACAAACTCTAAATGTAACGAAACAAATTTATTAATAAAATCCGGAAAATGAAATTTTTCACGTTTTTCTTTTTCAGCATTGACAGCATACAAAGTCAATGTTTCCGGTGATTAGTTGCATCCTCTGTTCGGTGATTGGGTGAATGTTTTGACCAGCTGGACGACGTGAACGCAAGGTATTGCTTTGAAATTTGATTATTTTCACCATTGACTTATACATGTGTTGGATGTTTATAATTTACTGTAGTAATTTTTGGGAAATCCAGGTCTAAGTTCTTGAAAAGGAGGTTGATGATGGGGGGGGGGGCAAAACACACTTATTGTTGATAAGTTTTTCCATTGTTCAACAAACAATAATTGAATCAAAATGAAAATAAAATAGCTTCAAACATAAAATGAAACATTTTAGACCAGATACTACTGTAGTCATTATATGACATAGTTTAAACAGCAAGTGGCAACTGCATAGTAGCTTCTGTATTCAGAATTTTATTCAGAATGCTTTTATTACATGTTAGGCTGAATGACTTATGTTTATTGTTTAAAAATCTAAATGAAACTTTATTATTTATGTTTAAGATAAATAGAACACATAAAGTACAGCCCAGTGAAACGAACAAGTTCATCGCAAGAAGAAGAATTTTAATGCTACCACTGTCCAGAACTACTAAGTCTGCTGTAGCCATGATGTGATCATATGAGTGCTTCGCCGGTCTGGACAATGCTCGAAAGTCCCCCAAAAAGGCCTATTTCCATAAACTACGACTCGGGTTACATCAACAACAGCCAAGGACACTCCTTATTGATTCGAATGGACACACCTCTACGACCCGACTAAACCTCTGCAGAACAAGACTTTTTAACTGTAAAGTATTCTCATTTCAAAAAACCTATAAACTATAAAAGTACTTTTTTTATATGATCAAATACCAGTATATTACAATGTCTGTCTGTAAGCTAGAATCTTAAAAAATCACATGGTTTTGACTTATTAAATGATTGATTAGACCTTGCAGATATTAACTTTCATTTTCTTAAATAATTTGTTATATTTGCATATATTGCATAAAATATTAGACTCCATGTAACATATATCCTCACACCTCCAAGTTGATAAGTGTTAACTACTTTTTTTTTTCATTTTCTTTGTTTAAACATTTATTGATAACTTAGTTTTTATTTGCAGCAATATATGAAAAATTAAGAAACCAATCTTAAATGTAAAAACACTGCATTAGGAGATGAATGCATGGGTCATAGAAATAATAAAATACACCAAACAATATTCAATTATGTTGTATATGAAAATATATAAAGACAACATATACCCGATGTATTACAATTTTTATATAACAAAATTACTTGGATGGAAAGTTGTTTCCATGTGGGTTTTATTTTAATCTGTATTGTGTAACTAATATATAATTGGAATTAGCTTTTATATCATAAGTAAAATGCTGGTATTGATGAGAATTGTAAGGTGAATGATCTGTGTGATACTTTGTATTTTATACATTTATGCTACATGTAGTAATACTTGTCATATATAAACAATGTATATTTTACTTCATGTCTTGGATTTAAAAATATTAATGTAGGTAACTAAAGTAGTGAAATGTAGGAAGGTAAACCGTGTGTAAAGAAGATTATTCATCAGGAATGAAGTGTGTTGCAATCAGCATAATTAATTAAATGTGTACATCATATTTTTGCACATGATTTGACAGACTGCTCCATTGCTAGCTTTTTATTGGCCAACAAGCTTTTCATATCTCCCTCTGGGTCATCTATTAAATACTGACAGGCTTATGATATTAAAATCTGATCATTTGGTACATCATGGGTGGAAATGAAAAGTTCACTTTGGACTTAATGGATTATCAAAAAAATGATATCAAATCCTGTTCTATTGTAAAACATTAGATTATATTACTAACAAAGAAAAGGTTTATCCCAACTTGTTAGTGGGTCACTTTGACCTCATTTTGGAATTTATTGACATATTCAAATCAAATCTGGGTCATACCTCTATAGTCAACTACTATCTTGTAGTGTATTTTTTTTTTTTAAAGATGGATACTTTAGACTTTTCAAAAATATTTTATGGTGTACATATTCATTGTAGTTCAAAACAAATTGAGACAAGTGTATCATGTTCATGTAACAGTGAAGTTTTCTTTGTTTATTCATGTACGTGCCGTTATTTTGTAAATTGCATTCATATTTCTAAAAAAGTAAGATCTTTGTTGCATTTTTAAAGGGAGATTTGACAGGCATTTAATCGAGATGAAAAAACATACAAAAGTAAAGATTTCTATGGGAGGTTTTTTTCTTGTGCAATTTTATCATTTTTTAAATAAAAGTCCCTAATAAGGGAATTGCCATATGGATGTTTCTCCATTATTGTATCTTGGCTGTATTTTATTTATTATTGGACACAATTTCAGATTTTTGAACAAAATAAATTTGGAACTGTTTGAAATTGTTTTGTTTTTACATAAAGTAGAAACCTTGCTCAGCTTTTGTGAAAGCAAAAATATAAAAAGTTTCAGTAAGTTTCAGTTGCGGAAACCCTTTGTAAACAATATGTTTCCCAATTGTATATGGAGGTTGAAACTATGCAGAAACTTCAAGTTTCAGTAAGTTTCCGTCGCGGAAACCATTTGTAAACAATATGTATCCCAAACATATATGGAGATTGAAACTATGCAGAAACTTCAAGTTTCAGTAAGTATCCGTTGCGGAAACCATTTGGATTCATGGACAGCCTAAGTTTCAGCACTGCGGAAACTTAATGAAACTTGAAGTTTCCGTGCTGAAACCTGTCGGAAACTTAAAGTAACCTTAAGTTTCCGCAGAGTTTCCAAAGGGTTTCCGCAGCGCTGAAACCAGATATTTCATCCAGTGTTGTTCATTAGATTTCTTGCATTTCTAAATATTTGCAAATATGATATACACCTTCTGTCTTTCCAAATGTGTAACAATAGTGGTTACATAGTTATATTTATAATGAAATTCATTCAAATCTACAAATGCAAAATAAATTTAATAGTAGTTGAACTTTTAAAATTGTCTGTAAAGTAGTTCTAATACTAAAATACATCCCCAACTTCTCTTGAAATCATCACTTCAAAAGTAGTTGTATTTCAATAGTGGTTGCAAAGTGATTCTTCTACTAAAATACGTCCCCAACCACTATTGAAATAATTTATTTCAATAGTGGTTTTATTTCAATAGTGGTTGCAAGGTGATTTTTCTACTGAAATACATTTCCAACTACTATTGAAATAATTTATGTAATAATGAAGTACATCCACAACAACTATTGAAATTATTCATCTCAATTTTGATATTCTTTATAAATTATAAACAATATCTAGAATGATATATAAGGTTTTTTTTTATTACGCAGGGGTTTTGAATTGGAGTTCTTGCAATTTACAACGGTGTCTTCTACTACAAATAATTTACAATTTTCAAAAAACATGATATATCTATAGAAAAAGAATGGTAAAAGAAAAAATATGAAAATAATTCTGTACCAGGGTTGTTCGGAAATTATTGTGACAACTCGATTATTTTTTTTTTAAATCGACGAATTTCGGTGTAAATTGGCATGGAGACACTGAAGAAATTCCAACAATTAATATAACAAAGTAATATTAAAAGAATATTTAATATTTTGTTTACGACGGTAGATAAACAATATCGGTGGTTTGGTTTCCCGGCACAGCCATGAACTCGGAAATTTAAAAAAAAATTAAACATCTACTTTATAAATGTCCGTAGATTTACAGTTAATGATAAATGAAATCAAATTAAATATGTTTATTTTGCTATTATTTGCGACTAACTTTTGATTGAGTTTCACTAATGCTTGCTAAACATTTTTTTTACGTTTTTGACCCGAGCCCAGATACAACTTATACTTCAAAACATTCATTTTTTTGCAACGTGATATCAATTGTACACCTCGATTAAGCCATTTTTGGCAAATTTCGCTTAATATCTGCAGTATTAATCATAACGCCATGTCGTCAGCCAAGAGAACCGATGACGTAAAAATGCGAATGAGGTTCTGCGCAAAAGCAAGCGTACTCGAATTGCACTCGGCCTCGTGAAATTGAAAGGTGGAATAAGCATTGAACAATAAGCCCTCTCAAAAATATATGTTAGGTGATATTTAGAAACATTAGATATATTGTAAGAAACAGAACACGAACAAGTCGATGTTCACAAACAGAGTCCCCTATAATAGAAAATATTGAATATTCCCTACAAAGTGTGGCTAGATCTAAACAAGATCATAAAAGAAATTAAATTACAATTGCCCTATTTTGCATTTCATCATACATGCAATAATTTTTGTGATTTTTTTTCTTTATGAAACTTATTAGATAACAATCATATACTTGCATGTATATTGTATTTGTACTAAATCCGACTTCGACAAAATAATTTATTCACTTACGTCAGGTCAGCGTAGTATACATGTACAAAACTGATAAGGATCTTGAAAAAAATTCCTTTCAGACCGATTGAATCTTTACAATTAAAAATGATATTTAGTAGAAACTTTGTCGGGGGTCTCCTTAACGATTTATTTTGAAACCGGGATTTACAAAGAGACATATAAAAAAGAATATAAAACAGTTTTATATTAATATCGTATGACTTTGAAATACTTTGTTTACAGTAATTTCCAATTGACATTCGGGTAAAATAATGTTACTCAATGTTGATTACAAAAATAAAATTAATAGAGTAGAGAGAATATGTAAAAAATTGCAACAGAAAATGAGAAATATAAAACAGTTCATAATAAGAATATATTCAATCGAGTTTTTAGCTCAGCAAGACGATATACCCTCGGTGTCGGCATCGGCGTCCAGATCTGGTTAAAGTTTTGTTGCAGGTCCTGTATCTAAGTTTTTACCTGTCCTATCTTACATAGATAATGCATCTTGACATACTTATGAAGTTGAAAGACGTGGATGCTGAATTTGCAATGAATTCCAGATGCTTGAGGAGGTCAGTGTTTTGGAGCAGGTTCAAATTTTTGGAGCAGGTGCTCTTTGTGAGCTATATCCTAGTTACTACTGGTCTTAACTTCACAAGACTTGCATGGATGTCGTATGTAACTGATGCATTTCACTTGCCGAATCTGAGCCATATGTTTTAGATGCTGGAGGAGGTTAAGGTTTTAATTAGCTGGTTAAAGTTGTTGGAGCATGTGTCCTCTGATGCTTATATCTAAAGCTTTATACTGGTTCTAACTTTACCAAACTTGCAAGGTTGTTACATCTTATCACACTTATGCACCTGGCGGAGTTGAACCCTGAATGTGGGCCAAAGGTTACTGATGCTGAATGATGTTACGGTTTTTGAGATGGTTGGTTTTTTTTTAGAGCTGGCGCCTTTTGATAGACAAATAATAGTTACTTATTGGTTCAATCTTTATCAAATTTGAATAGATGATGCATCTTGTGACTCCATTCTTAAGAATGTAACCCCCCCCCCACCCAAAAAAAAAAACAAAAAAAAAAAAAAACAACAAAACACGTATATCATTCAAAGTCTCATTATGAATGTGTTTATTGATGTGATTATTGGTAAATGATATAACATGATTCATATTATAATGTACTATATGATATGATACACTATTGTCTTATATGATAAAATACTATATCATATGATAATAAATTGCAAAAAATTTGATACAATATCATATTGCATCATTTTGTGTATATCATTATATGATACTGTTTTATATTATATGACATTGTATGATATGATGTTGTATTATGTAATATATTATTGTATCACATAGTAATGTATCATTTTATTTCATACAATGTTTTGTCAAATTATATTTTATCATATGTTCCAGTATCATATCTAACATAATATTTGATACAATATATAGTACATAGCATTCATTATAATATTATAATTTATATACAGGATATCTAGATTATGTATTTTTTTTGCTTTATGTGAGTTTAAATGGTGTTTGTATGTGGCTTGCCGAGCGAATATAACCATTTCACCGAGTTGGATAAAGCAAATGCAAATCACACAATTATCTCATACATATTATCTTATACATTTTGATTTATATTATGAAGCTTTTGAGAAAACCCCTTATATGGCCCATTTTTTAAAAGTTTAAACGATGATGCAACGTTGTGTTATGCCGTTATTGTGACTTTGCGCAATACAATCTAGTACATGTATGTCATTTTGGAGATAGATCTAACTGTTTAATGTAAGGTTTTCATTAAATATGTGTTCAAATGATTTTTAAAAATATTTTTAATAATTTTTCTTTGATTATAATAACTTAATTAAATAGAAATAATTAAGTTTGACATATAAAAAGTTGCAAATGCTCGTTAGTTTGAATTGACGCGAACATGGAACAGAAGTTGGTGTTTTACACGAAACAAAGACTACGAGGGTCAATCAAAAAATACGCAGACTCTTGTCATAGCTATGTTACTTAAAGTCGTATCATTACTAAATTTGGTAGACATAATTTAACAATAATTTCAAACAATTTGCAAGAAAAAAAGTTTAAAAATTCCTTTACTTCTAAGAATTATTAAGAATCTAATCCTGCGAAAATGAGGTCACGGCGCACGGTCAAAAGTTGTGTTATGTCAACAATAAACCATATAATGTTGAAAGTAATATCTCTATAAATAGGGCTATTAACCAAATAATATTGAAACCTCAAATTAAGTATGGCCATGGTATTCTATGTTCCAAATGATGACGGGATATGTTGTTTTTTCGAATAGATATCAGTAACTAAAGCAGATAGTCCACTTTAGAATTGACTAAAAATATTGACGTCGCCGGGCGTCACGGCGCAACGAGAAGTACTAACAAAACAGATTTAACTCAGGAAAAGGACGATACAAGCTGTGAAAATGCTCAATGGTGCAAAAAATAAGTGAACAATTATTTGCAAGTTTGTGTTTAACTGTAATAAATTTTATAGGGGTGGTATTTCCAATATCAAACTGTCCGAAAGAGAGTAGAATATCTGTAAATATTTGGTAAAAAAAAAAGTAACGTCAACCGGCGTTCAGGGTTATCCTTACTGTAAACTAAGAGATACAGGGTTAGAAAATAAAAACTTTAAAGAACTAACTTATGATTCTCGATCAAATGTGTGCAAATAAGATGTTAAGTGGTTCAATGCCATTTTAAATTGTAAGGAGAAAGGCACAAGAGACTAAGCGTGATATAAAGATGGGGTTGATCTATAAACTGGTGCGTGTTTAATCTTGACGCCATGTGACATGGTGACAAAACATGTTGTTTTTAAAAAGGGGTAACAAAAAATACCGTTTCATCAAATGAACTAAAAATTCGCACATCAATAACATAAGTGTCGGTGCACAGATTATTCTGTTAAGTATAACTTTCATGAAAAATATATGATAGACAGCCACATTGTCTTTGTATTTTTTGATTGACCCTCGTAGCACATTTATCTGAAGTTGAAAATATTGAATAAGGATGCATGCTGGTGGTGAAAAAAAAAGCATTGGAAAACTTATTTCATTAATTCTTGTATAGAAACACATCAAAGCGTTTTGTTATCATCGCGTCGTCCGGATGAACTCCTTGATAAGCGGATATGTAAAGGGTTCCTACAGCGATGTGTAGAGATTCACTCGTCTGTACTTCATACAATATGACGTATTAATCAACTTTGAGGTCACATTCTGCATTTTGTTCGAAAATTTTCAGGGAATGTATCGTACACATGTATATGTAACGTTAAATGTGAACTATAGCGAAACAATCATAAAACCTCTTGTTACAGAATTGCTGCCCTTAATGATAAACTATAGAATGTATATATATATATTAAGAATGAGAATCAGTATGAAAAATTTCACAGATTTAAAGCTTCGCTTGAAGGGAAAAACTATCTATTAATAAGTGGTTCTGGAGACTATCCCTGCTTCGTGTAAACAACTAAAGAAAAATAAATGAAGTATGTAAAAACAGCTTGGTGAAAGATAAATAAAATTCTAAAATATTTTGTATTAAATTGATGAAGAATATACGCACCAATGTGAATAATGCTAGGAAAACCCACGGATTTACCCTAATCTAAACTTACACTCTTTCATCAGTAAAAATATGCTTTGTCTTGATGACTAGGCGAAGTGTTTGAACACTATCTTTAATAAAAAAAAATATACATTTCAAGCCCTATCAAGAACTTTAAGAAGTGTGTGACATAACATGTTTTTTTTTTTTAAATTATTCATGATTTATTGTCATCATTCACCTGCGCCAATGCGATTCATAAGATGATTCGCAAATGTTAGGAAATGCACGTCACGTGACAACGAAGTACATATGACGTCACAAAAATGCAAATAACAATATTTGTTTTCTATTTTGATTAAAGACATATTGTTTAAGCCGTGTTTTAGTTCCGGGACACCTTAACATTGTTGCAAAGCTTAAGATTTGCAGTTTTATAAACTACACACTTGTGTGATTTCCTTCAAATTTATAATTTTGTAATTATTCTATTTGCTATTTAAATCTTCGATAAATTCCATTCTAAATTAATTGTTGGGTGTACATGTAGTTACATGTATGTGCAACGTAGTGAAAAATCTTTTCACCGATGAGTTGTAGCAAAAAGCTGTGTCAAACAAAGTTCGGACCGGAAGTATTTAACAAAGCATCACCGTTTGATAAATCAAAGGTTTATCTCACGGGTAGTATACACTATACGTATGAAATAAAAAAGCCACAATATCATTCTATATTATACAATATAAAAGCATTTGTTACAATATTGTTGTGAGTTGTATTATATGGTATGGTATACATGTAGTTTTACGTGCTATGCTGTTATATCTTTTGTTACAACACCAGGTAATACTTCGTCTCGTTGAGGTAACTTATAGGTGATTATATTTGTTTTAACTTTATAGACAATATGACTGAATATTTTTCAAGAAGGTATCTCTACCCCTAAGAAAAAAAGTAAATGTCTAATATTGCTTTCTTTCTGAGCATTCCTCGTATTGTTTACACTTTATTATTTCCATTCCACTCGCTTAATGAATGATATTCAAGTGAAAAAAGTGCAAATACATGTAGTACCTGCAAAGTTATCGTATACAATCCTATCCTGTCGTTGGATCATAAATAAAATCACCTCTTTTCCATTTGGAATCTGTGCGGAAGAGGCTATTCCTATATTAATTCCAATTTTAATTTTTCTTCTAATTCCTGACCTACGACACGTAGTTATTCCAGTCTGTTTTCTTCTTTTGATTTCTGATCTACGGCACGTAATAATTCCAGTCTTTTTTTCCCTTCTAATTCCTGACCTACGGCACGTTGTAATTCCAGTCTTTTTTTCCTTCTAATTCCTGACCTACGGCACGTAGTAAGGCCAGTCTTTTAATTTCTTCTAATTCCTGACCTACGGCACGCAGTAATTCCAGTCTTTTTTTTCCATCAAATTCCTGATCTACAGCACGTAGTAGTTCCAGTTGTTGTTTTGCTTGTATTACCTGATGTACGGCAAGCAGTAATTCTGGTCTTTTTTCTTCTTCTAATTTCTGAAATACGGAACGTTGTAATTCCATGCTTTTGTTTTCTTCTAATTTCTGATCTACGACAAGACTTGGTGCAGGGGTATTTTCTAGAAAGTATTTAATCTTATCACGCAGGGTGTGTGGTGTCGATGGATTTGTCAACACAATCTGTAATCTATTCTGAAACCTTTCATATGCATCGCAATCGTACATTGCTTCAAGTCGGACTTTGTTCTTCCCGTCTAGGTCATCCTCCAATAAACGCCAAAACAATTTGTTTACCTGATGGGGATATCTAAGACCTTCTGTTTTACTGATAGGCAAATTTCTTAATACCGCCTGTTCCGTCAAGGTTAAGTAACGAATTTCTGTTTCATCTGTATATTTTTTCGAAATGTCATCGCGTATGATGTTTTCTACCTTTTTTTTAATTTTTCTCGCTTTTTTGGAAATAGATTTGTCACAGTTATTAGCAGCTTTGGTAAGTAATTCTAATGTTAACCGCCCTGCAATGAAACCAGATGGATCTTTCTTCATTCCTTTTTCTATCTTGTTTAATTCGTATTCTATAATATCCTTTTTTAATCGATTAATAAGTTCCGAGTGTTCTTGATCCTCTCCTAAAGCCAATCTCTGCAATGCAAGCCACTCATCGCTCTCTGTTTCAAAATCGAAGACGGATTTGTTCTCATTGCTCTTTACGTCAATTGATTTTATTATTTCCTCAACTCGGTATCTATTGCGATGTTCTTTTCGCAATTTCCAAAATGAGCTCGTTTCTAAGTTCATTGACTCCCATACTCTGTCTTGAAATGCAATGTCAGATTCTCCAATACGACTAAACAAGACATAAAGTGTAGACCATTAGCATAAACTTGATACTGATATATAAAAATAGTTTTGTTGTTATATTTTATTTGTAAAGCTTAGGGATTTTCTCACCGTTTCTGTTCCTCATATACTTTAATCAGATGTATGACGTTACCAACTGCATATGATTTCATGTCATTTGACAACGGGCGTCTCTCCCAGAATCCGCTATCTTCTTTTGCATTTTTTCTCTACAAAGGAAATATTAATGAAATTCTAAGAAGTGTTTCATAAAAAAGCCCTTCAATACTTAATTTGGTAAAAATGGTGAAAACAAATACCATTATTTCCTCTTTATATTCTGAAACGCTGACATCGGGAACGTATATTTTGCAAACTCGATCAAGCCATAATTTTGGAAAAAGTTGACGACCTTTCTGCTCTTCCAATACTTCATGTGCAGCCTGTTTTATTATAAAACAAAGTAGTAGATTAATGTACTAAAGATTTGTGTTTTGCTATGGTGTATTTTTTTTATTTACTGAATTGAGTAGAGTTGAATTGAATTGAGTTTTTATCTCCCCAAGCTTTGACCAGGGAATAGGAAAATAACCAGCTGGATATAAATAAAATACAATAATACCAAGACAGAAAATACACTTTCTATTTAATCTTTCAGACACGTAGCATTAGGAGTGGGCAGGGGGCACCCCCTCTCCCACACACATACAGAGAAACACTTTTGGAATAAATTTCATCAATTTATGACAATAAAGTTTATAAATCACCATAGAATGCTGCAATTTTTTTCTTGGATACCCTCAAACAATATAATATTATTTATTTTTTTGTATTATAAATAGGGTCTTCCGTTTTCAACGGAAGACCCTTTTGTTATTCTACGGTTTCTTTTTCTTTATTATTGTCTTCCGTTTTCAACGGAAGACCCTTTTGTTATTCCTCGGTTTATTAAGGTCTTCCGTTTTCCAACGGAAGACCTTATTGTTTTCGTTCGGTTTCTTTTTCTCTATTATTATTTTTTTTCTTACAAAATTTGTGCAGGCGATTTCTCGGAAATGGCTCAGCCTATTTTCGTGAAACGTTCAGATCTAATAGATATTAATCCGAACTGAATATACATTTTTTTATTTTGATGACGTCATTTTCGTTCTTGAGAAAATGACGTTTTAACGATTTTCAGAGGGTCGGCTTGTCCAGGGATCTCCTCCTAAACGGTAAAAGATATTGAGTTCAAACTTTCAGGGATTGTAGACAAGAGTTTGTAGATGTGCTATTTGGCGTTCATATTTGTCATGCTCAAAAGGCGTTTAAGCTCGCCTGGTCCCGAAAATTGAGACTAAAAAACGTCGTAATTTTTAATAGTTTTCTTAGTTTATCTCTTTTCTGAAAAATATTTTGTTAACACATGTAATGCAGAAAAAGTTTATATTTACAAGACCTTTCATTTGATATAAAGAAAATGGGGCTGGCTCCTCAAATTAAGGGACTAAAGGGCTCTATAGTCTTTCATCTGTAGCTCTTTACTGAGGGATATTTTGTGAACAGTTATAGAAGCAAATATGTTTATCTTACAGTTATGTATCCAAACAATGTAATGATGTTATCATGTGTTACGTAATTAGGGGTTTGTAGGGGCCGAAAGTCCAGATTTTTGATTACCCATATCTCAGAAATGAAAAATATTTTGAAATGAAGTATAGAAGTATAAATGCTCAAAATGATGTACTAAATAGTATGCAATTTTCAAAATTTCGTTAAATGGCCCCTATAAGGAGTTAAGGGATCGGCCCCTAAAACGTTCTTTCCCATATATCTCAAGAACGGTAACAAATTTCTTAACACTTGTTGAACAAAATGTGTTGAGATTTTAATGACCTTTTATTTAATATCAAGAAAAAGGGGCTGGCCCCTCATATACGTGGACCAAAGGGCTCTTAAATCTTTCATCTGTAGCTCTTTACTGAGGGATATTTTGTGAAAAGCTATGGAAGCAAATATGTTTATCTTACAATTATGTATCCAAGCAATGTAATGATTTTATCATGTGTTATGTAATGAGGGTTTTTAGGGATCAAGAGTTCAAAACTATGACCTCCCATATCTCAAAGAGAAAAATATTTTGAAATGCAGTATAGAAGAAAAGATGCTAAAAATGATGTACTTAACAACGTGCAATCTTCAACATTTGGTTCAGCGGCTCCAATAAGGAGATAAGGGACCGGCCCCTAAAACTTTTTTTTCTAAGATATCTCAAGAACAGTGACGAATATAACTTGTTGAACAAAGCTCTTACACCTGTAACAAAATAGTATCTAGCCCCTAAGAATGTAGACCCTGTTTATCTATTCTAAATCATGTTTAGCTGTTCAATAGCAAAATCAAGATAGAACATAAAATCAGACGGAAGACCTCCTCGTTGCTTGCAACGAGATCGTGTCTAGTTATTATTATTATTATAATTTTTCTTTTTGTTCTGACTTCTTTTCGGCTTCAAAACTCAAAAAGTTTTTAACCGATTTTTATGAAACTTTCAGAGATAAGTTGCAATTAAATTGCCTCAAAGATATTAAAGTTTGTATAGCAACGACACTTCCGTTTTTACGTTACGTCATTTTTGATATTTTCAAAGAGTCATTTTGTCCGCGGCTTTTTTTTTCAAAAACGCTTCAAGATAGAAAGTTGAACTTTTTCGAGCTTATATATTGATCATTTTGCCTCTGTAATAAGGCTGGAAATGAAAATCCGTCACTTCCGGTCGAAACCGAAAGTAAATAAAATTTTTCGAAAATTTGAATTTTGTGATCAAATTAAAAACATTATATTTGTTTTGTAGAGCTTAATCAGCTGCATATAACACTGAAAACCGTTTTTTTAAACCGGATGATGCATTACATAGATATTGGGGTTTTAGAATTGATTTTTCCGGAAAATTTGATTACACGTCATTGGTTTAAAAAATAGCAGAAAGTAAAAAGTTAAATTAACTCGTACCAAAAATAATTGTAAAGTCGTACTTGAAAATATTCGGAATTTTTTTTGGTTAAGTCGTTCTTGAAATCGAAAAGGTTTTTGTTAAGTCGTACTTAACATCATTCGTATTTTGTTGAGTCGTACCAGGAATTATTCGATTTTTTTTTCATCTTTTTATTTTAGGTACTCTTGATATTGGTTTCACAGCTCTGCTTCTTACAGGAACTTCCTGTTTTACTTACGGCATTAACGGCAGACCCACTCGTCGCTTTGCAACGAGCTTAGCTCTAGTTATTATACTTTTTTTTCATTTTTTGACTTTTTTGGAGCGTTTTTTCTCAAAAACTATTCAAATTCACACTAAATTTTTAGGATTTATACAGCATCAATGTTGCTACAGATTATTAAAATTTCAAATGATTACGTCATTTCCGGGTTCAAATATAGACGATTTTTAAGGGTCATTTTGTCCTCGCATCTCCTCTAAAATTAATCATGATAGAAGCTTGAAATTTGTAGGAATTGTAGATGAATGTCTGTAGATTTCCCTCCTTGCTTCCAATTGTCAAAACATGCGCAAGGCCTGGAAGCTCGCCTGAACCTGAAAATTAGCACCAATTTTTTTCTCACGAAATTTTTGCACATTTTCCGTAATATCTTTTGACATATAAATATTTTGTTAAAATATGTAATTCAAAAGTTGTTTCTATTTGCACGGGCTTTTATTTGATATCAATAAAAAGGGGCTTATCCCTCAAAATGCGGCCAAGGGGGCTGTAAAGTCTTCTTACATTAACTTTTACTGAATAATAATTTGTTATTAATTATAAAAGCAAAAATGTTCATTGAGAGCTGTTTATCTATACAGTACCATACCTAAGTCATATGTTACGTAATTAGGGGTTTCAAGGGGCCAGAAGTTAAAAACGTTGATCATTGATATATAAAAAAGGAGAAATATTTTGAAAAGCATTGTAGAACAAAAGTTGCTCAAAGTAATGTTCTGTACAATATGCTACCTTAAATGTGTTTGTTTATGACCCCATTTAGGAGATAAAGGGCCGGCCCCTTAAACACATTAAGATACAGATATCTTAAGAACGGTTAAAATTTCGTGAACACTTGTTGAACAAAATATGTTTATATTTGCAAGACCTTTCATTTGATATCAAGAAAAAGGGACTGGCCCTCAAATTAGGGGTCAAGAGGGGTCTAAAATATTCTTACAATGACTCTTTACTAAAAAATAATTTGTTATCAATCATAGAAGCAAACATGTTCAGTGTACAGCTGTTTATTTATACAGTATCATAACTAAGTCATATATTACGTAATTAGGGGTTTCAAGGGGCCAGAATTCAAAACTTCGATCATTTGTATCTCAAAAAGGAGAAATATTTTAAAAAGCAATGTAGAACAAAAGTTGCTAAAAATAATGTTCTGTACAATATGCTTTCTTAAATTTATTTGTTGATGGCCCCAATAAGAAGTTTAAGGGTCAGCCCCTTAAACACAATTGTTTAGATATATCGAGAACTGTTATTAATTCGAGAACACTTGTAGAACAAAATATGTTTATATTAGCGAGACCTTTCATTTGATGTCAAGGGACCAGAAGGTCTATTAAGTATTTTTATAATAACTCTTTTCTGACCAATAATTTGAAACCAATCATAAAGCTACAAAGAAGCTTTTATTAAGCTTAATTTAAAACTGAAATCCGTTTTAAAATCAAACGATGCATTACAAAAATATTGGGATTTAAAGATTTAGTTTTCCGGAAATTTTGATTCCATGTTCTTGGTTAAGAAAATAGTGTTATGTTCAAAGTTAAATTAACTCGTACCTAAGATAATTCGGAAATTGTTAATTCGTACTTGAACACATTTGTGACTTTTTTAAGTCTTTTTAGAAATTGTAAAGGTTTTTGCTAATTTGTTCTTGAAATCATTCAGATATAGTTAAGTCGTACTAAGAATTATTCGATTTTTTAAAAATAGTTTTTTTTATTTTCCCTTGTAGTTGGTTTTAGAACACTGCTTCTTACAAACACTAGCTTTACTCTCGACACTAACGGAATGCCCACTCGTTGCTTTGCAACGAGCTTTGCTCTAGTTGTTAATATTGTTTTCTTTTTTTTTTTTTTTTCCTTTTTTGATTTAGGTAAAACATAAATATTGACGACAAAATATAGCGCGCAGTGTATTTTGATGCTGAATTCTAACCGTGTTGGACATACACTACACTTTTAAATCTAAGTATTTTCTTTTACTAGATTTTGGATGTATTCTATCATATTTTTTATCGTTCTTGTGATTGCATCTGTTCTATTAATTAGGATCCCCCTCTGCGAACGCCCGATAGTGATCTTTTTGTCTGTTTGTCGGTCTTCCGTCTATATGTCCTTTCATCTACCTCCTGTCTGAAGCATGTCTTCTCTCCCCTTGGCCCAATCTTGCTCATACTTCACCTACATAGTGCCTTTAGGTTAGGGGTGTGCAGAGATTATAAACCATGTTTCAAAGTTGAAGCGGAAGGTCATATAAGAACTATATGAAAAATCCTTGTCCGGAGCATATCCTTTTTTGGTCCACTTGGTCAAATCTTGCCTAATCTTCGCTCACAGAGTGGATATGGTGAAAAGATGTACAAGTCTTGATTAATAATTGTAGGTCTTGGGTCAAGGTTATATTATATCAGGAAAAATGTCATTTCTTTCAGAGCATATATTCACTTAGCCCTATAAGACTCATACGACACGTAAGCAGAGCTTTTGAGTGACGGGTGTACAGTGTCCTTGATCCAACTTTTAAACTCAAATATGACGGTCATAGCAGAATTATATTAAATATATGAGCATATCTTTTATTCATTTAATTTAACGTAGCCCATACTTTACTCACAGAATGCCTGCAATCAAAGAGTGTAGAGTGACCTTAAATGATATTTGTAGGTCAAGTGTTAAGGTCATATTGGATCACTCAATTTTTTAGAGCATATGTACACTAAATACACTATATACTTATCACTAAGCTCTATTTGGCTCCTACTTCACGTTTTGGTTAATGGTAAGCAGTGACTTTAGTGAGTGAATTGGAACAAAGTCAATGTAAGTGCCACAGTTTTAGAATCTTGATCATTTACCATTTGCTTAGTCTTGCTGAGGTTGAACAAAAATACCTTCATTTAAGGGGTGATACGATTAAAATAAGAGTTCTATGCCAGCTGGGAAATTTCTAAGTCATAGGTTAAGGTAAAAACAATATTCTCTGAAATTATTTTTATCCTATTATCTATTATTTAGGTAAGGTCCTTTGAGATGGAACATCTTAATGTTGTTTATTTGTTTTGTTTAGTTGGTAACGTGTTATACTGAGCAAACTAAAAAAATGGCAAAGAAACGTTGAACATTGACTTTGGAGGGATTCTGTATATGTTGATACTAGGTTGCGGCAATTATTGATCGAGTGGAATATTGTGGGTATGTTATTTGCATTGATTAGATCGTAGATGTGTGGATCATCTGTGTTGTTAGAGAACTCTGATATGATATAAATAAACGAACTCAAAGCTACTTAGTTTTTAGCCGGGCTCTGCTGAAAGCAGAGTCCTGGCTGTAGGCAGGCAAATCGCCAATGTTACTATAAATAGCAATACTTCAAAAGTAAACAAAAAACCGAACAGCGTCAATGTAAAAGCCTCCGCTATACCAAATAGTTACACAAATAGCCACGTTTTGTCAAAAGCGTTGATTTTTTAGTTTGTTTTATTTTTTTCGAGAAAATTATCTATCTTTTTTGTTTTCTTTTTAATTACGCGTTTTTCTGCATTTTAGACACATACAATGCGGATGAATTTCCATGAACTACTTTGCTGCGCATTGAAGAAATGGGGATAGCATTTTTAACGCTTGTTGCAAAATTCAATACAACAACTGTTGAATTTTTTCCTACAAGACAGACATATTCTTTTGGAGCCGCTTACAAAATTGTGTCGCTCTCTGATGCTTTGCCGACATTAAAAGCATGATATAGAGATAATGATAGAGAGAGAGAATGAGAGAGATATAACTTTTATGTCTTTACTACACAATATGCATAAAGACACGTCAAAAAGCCCGGCTTTCAGTACTTCAGTACTTTGATTAGTTATGGCGTTACGTTGCGTAAGATAGCACTGTGTAACACAAAAGCGGACAACACAAGTAACCCCTCTTTGAAAATATTATTTGTGCTAAAATTTAAATACCTTAACATCAAATACATTTTTAAGATAAATGTTGAACTGCTGTTTTAAGGCACCGCTATCCTTAGAACAATCATACATCACCTATACAAAAGAATAAATGATATAATAATAATAATAATAATAATAATAATAATAATAATAATAATAATAATAATAATAATAAGGGTAATAATTGTCATAATAAGGTAATTCTAGTTTAATAAATCAAAATAACATGACATTTTTAGATAAAAGCATAAACAAACATTCCAGGTTTGAAGGTTTCTTAATTTCTTAGAATTATGTATTGAATGAAGAGTTTGTTCTCAAAGTTCTCATATAATTTTCAAATAACCAACCTTAACAATTGTTAGAGATTCGAACACGTTTTTCAGTTGAGTGACTGACAGAAGATCTTTGCATGTATGTACATCAAACAGGTAAACATCTCCCCTAGAAGTACCAATCTGTAGAAGTGTCAGTGTGCCATATACCCCGAGATTAACTCCCTGGCAATCAACAGCCAGCACATTTTCTTTTGACAAAAGGGAAGCAATTTCTTCACAGTGTTCTGTGCTCGTGACCACCGTGATTGTGTTTTGTCTCGTCAACTGTAAAATCAAATAAGTTCCAGTTTTTTAATAGATCAAAGAGTTGCTTATAAAAACATTTATAATCAAAGCTTAAATAAACCCCACACAATTCACATTCTTTATGGCCTGCACCCAGTTCATTTTTTAGTCTGAAATGCAGACAAGCTAGAACTCCGTTGAAATCTAGAAGTCGAAAAATGCTGAAATCGAATGTTTGCTTTTTAAAATCAATAATAACGTTTGTATGCTGCCATCCACAAAGTTGGCAATTGTTAGAATAAACTAAACTCTTGTTGGTAAAGCAAAAAAAAAGGTCTTCCATTCTCGTAAAAATGCATTATTATGTAAAAAAAAAAAAAGCTTTTTTTTCTTCAAATTAAAAATACAATGGTAAAATATTTACTTTAAGAAAACTTCCAGATCTTATTTCTATGTCAAACTACGAAAGGTAAAAAATACCTTCTGTGACGACAGAAAGTTACACCGATTCATGCAAAACATGTTAAACATATCTATATGCAAAAGTTAATCATCCAACAACGTTTGGTCGTTGAATTCATTACCGTTTTTGAGATTTTGTGGAGGCAAGGATTATTGTCTCGGAACAAGAAACGTAATTGAACAAAAGGTAAGTATTTTTTTAACATTTGCCTCTCGCACATTCCTGTTTATCAAGCTGTTTATCAAACTGTTTATCAAGCTTACTAAAATAGTGTAAGAAACACAGTTAAACCTTTAAACAATGACAATTGTTACAACACTTACGGTGAGGACCGGAAGTGACGGCCGACAAAATGAATCACGTTTAACACATTTTCTATCTAAAGACGATAATCTATGTAAGTGTAATGTTTTGATTGCTGGCAATTTCTTAGATCTGGGGGTATGAAATTTAATTAAAAAAACAACTTGAGATATTTGATATATCTCACCGGAAGTACATTTTCTTTTCATTTTCTTTGTTTATTTAACATTGCATAGTTGACTTATGTAATGACGTTTAATAATATAAACATTCTATGTAAACGAACTAAAATGGGTAAAAAAAAATAATGTTTGAAGTGCTTCCGGTGACGACCGAAAGTTACTCCAAACAAAACAAAATGTAAACACATCTTCATACATAGTTTTATCATCCTACAAAGTTTGAATGTTCAAGTCATTATCGTTTTTATGAACTCGAGGACTCAAGGTTTCATGTCTCGGGACAAGAAATGGACAAACGGAAGTGTTCAATAAAGTGAAAGTAAGATTTTTTTTCCTTAACATTAGACAAAAGGACTTCATTGTCTATCAATATATCTAAAGTTGTCAAAGTAAAACAATTAACTTTTAAACAAATTGATTTTTTTTAACTTTTCCGGTGTGGACCAGAAGTGACGGTTGACAAAATGAAAACGGTTAAACACATCTTCTATCAAATGTCTACCATTAAAGTAAGTTCCGTGTCTTGATCACTTACAGTTTCTGAGACTTGTGATTTGTTTTAAAAAAGGCTATATGAGATATTTGAGATATTTCACCGGAAATATAATTTTTATGTTTAGTTAACCTCGAATAGATGATATTAAGCGAAACTCGTTTATAACGAATTTCAAGTGACCATAGAACAAACTTCGTTATAGCCGTAATTCGCTATACGTTTATAACGAATTCGTAAAGAATATTATAGCGAATTCGTTATAAAATAATTAAGGTTTTTCCGGTTAACAGTTTTCTAAACTATCGTAAGTTATAAAATTAGTATTACCGTCATTTACAAAAAATGTCAATATAATCATTTCATTTCAATTTTTAAAAAATTCCGTATACTATTTGAATTTGAGTATTTTATATATGCATCTTAAAATTGCATGTTTCTTCAATGGAATTTGAAATGGAAAAAAATTCGTTATAAAAATGATACAATACGTTAAAATTTTGCCAGCGGGGGTCTTAAAATTACTTCGTTATAGCCGTAAATTCGTTATAGCCGTGTTCGTTATATACATCAATTTTCTATAGGTTTATATAAGAAATTTGCCTGGACATGAATAATAATTCGTTATAGCCGAAATTCGCTATATCCGTGTTCGTTATATTCGAGTTTTGCTGTATATAAGAATTTATAGTGATTTTTTTTAATTCTCTGTAAAATATATTGAATGCGTAAAAACATAATTTTTGAAGTGCTTCCAATGACGACCGAAAGTAACGCCGTACTAAACAAAAATGTTAACCATTTGTACATAATGAGTGAATCTTTCCTCACAGTTTGGTTTTTCACGTCTCTGCCAAATTTAAGATCTCTTTGAAACAATATTTTTTGTCTCGGGACCCGAAACGGACAAATGGAATTGATTTAAAAAAGCAAAAGCTGATATTTCTCGTATATCACTGTTTATCAGACTAGATGAAACACCAAAGAAAGTCAATTAAACTTGTTAAAAACATGATTTGTTTGAACCATTACGGTTAGAATCGAAAGTGACAGTTGACAAAATGAAACCCGTTAAACACATCGCCAATCAAATTTCTATAAATCATGAAAGCTTCGTGTCTCAATCACTTACAGTGACAAAAATCTCGCGGACATCAAATTTGTGAAAAGGAAAGCTACATAGAGGTATTTGAGATATCTCACCGGAGGTAAAATGTGTTTGCTAATTTAAAATTATATAGATGACATATGTAAAATTGTATACTGAACTTTTCATTTTATGTAAAATGAATAAACTATGAAGAAAAAAAACAATTTTTTGAAGTGCTTCCGGTGACGACCGGAAGTTACGCCGAACAAAACAAATAGTGTTAACACATGTACATCATAGGTATATCATCCCACAAAGTTTGATCGTTCAAGTGGTCACCGTTTTTAAGATATCTAGGAATCAATGTTTTTTTGTCTCGGGGCAGGAAACGGACAAATGGAAGTGCTCAATGTAAATTGTATTTAACATTTTTTTGTACTTGCCCTTTCTACTTAATTGTTCATCCTCTTCACTACAAATATCAAAGGAAATAAGTTGAACTGATAAACAGTTCTATTTGTTTGAACTCCTCCTGTATAGACCAGAAGTGATGGAAGACAAAATGAAACCGGTTAAACACATCTTCAATCAAATGTATATCATCCATGAAAGTTTTGTGCTTTAATCATTTATAGTTTTTGAGATCTCGCTTGTACAAAATGTGTTTAATAAAAGCTACATGAGATATCTGAGATATCTCACCAGAAGTAGAATTTTGTTGTAGATATAACATCGCAGAGATAATCTATGCATATTTTTATACTTATATATTTATTTTATGGAACACACATTTTATGCGAAAAAGTAGTTATTTTTGAAGTGCTTCCGTTGAAGACCGGAAGTGACGACGAACAAAGCAAAATAGTTTAAACACATTTACAGCTATAGGTCTATCATCCCACAAAGTTTGGATGTTCAAGTCTTTACTGTTTCTGAGATCTCGGTAATACATTCAAGCTTTTTCAACGCGGAACAGGAAACGGACGACCGGAAATGATTTTTGACAAAATGAAAACAAAATCTCATCGAGATATTGTCATTGTGTTTTATTCCAGAAAATTTAACAAAAATCTGTCCAGCCATCTCTGAGAGATCTTGTGGACAAAAAAAGGGAAAATAAATAATAATAATAAGAAGAAGAAGAAACACTAGACTCTTGTTGCTATAGCAACAAAAAGGTCTTCCGTTCCTCGTGTACTAATCTGTACAAAAGATTCATTTTTTCTTTGAAACAGAATAAGGATATAGTTTATACTGTAAAGGAATTCCCAAAAAATAAACAAAACAAAAAGACATAACGTCATGTTTTGCCTACTTTCTGTGACAACCGGAAGTTACGCCGGATCATACAAAACATAGTAAACATATCTTCATACATGTTCTTGTCTTTCTTTTTGGATGTTCAAGTTTTTGTTAATTATAATATCTCGTTGAGAAAAAAGTTTTTGTCTTGGGACCAGAAACGAACGAAAACTATATAAAACTACTTTACATAAAACATGATAAATTTGCTTGGATACATAACTGTAAGATGAACATATTTAAGTGATTTATAGTTATATTTATAGTGATTGTAATGTTTTTAAGGTCTTCCGTTTCCAACGGAAGACCTCATAGTGATTGTAATGTTTCTTATTATTAAGGTCTTCCGTTTCAAACGGAAGACCTTATAGTGATTGTAATGTTTCTTATTAAGGTCTTCCGTTTCCAACGGAAGACCTTATAGTGATTGTAATGTTTCTTATTATTTTTTTTCCCTTTTTTTATCCACAAGATTTCTCAGAGATGGCTGAATAAATTTTTATGAAATTTTCTGGAATGAAAGAGAACAACAATATCTCAAGGCTTTTTTTTCATTTTGTCAAAAATCATTTCCGGTCGTCCGTTTCCTATTCCGCGTTGAAAAAGCTTGTATCAACGAGATCTCATAAACAGTAAAGACTTGAACATCAAAACTTTGTGGGATGATAGACCTATAGCTGTAAATGTGCTTAAACTATTTTGTTTTGTTCGTCGTAACTTCCGGTCGTCACCAGAAGCACTTCAAAAATAACTCCTTTTTCGCATAAAATTCCTTTTCCATAAAATAAATATATATATAGTTTAATAGTATAAATATATGCATTGGTTATCTATGCGATGTTATATCAACAACAAAATTCTACTTCCGGTGAGATATCTCAAATATCTCAGGTAAGTTTTTTTCAAACGCATTTTGTACAAACGAGATCTCAGAAACTATAAGTGATCAAAGCACAAAACTTTCATGGATGATAGACATTTGATTGAAGATGTGTTTAACCGGTTTCGTTTTGTCTTCCGTCACTTCCGGTCCACACAGAAAGAGTTCAAAGAAATAGAGCCGTTTATCTGTTAAACTGTTTTTCTTTTATATTTGTAGTGAAGTCGATGAACAATAAAGTAGAAAAGGCAAATACAAAAGAATTATTAAATACAATTTACATTGAGCACTTCCGTTCGTCCGTTTCCTGTCCCGAGACAAAAAACCTTGTTTCGACGAGATCTCAAAAACGTTAACGACTTAAACGATCAAACTTAGTGGGATGATAGACCAATGTATGTAGATGTGTTCACACTATTTTGTTTTGCTCGGCGTAACTTCTGGTCGTCACCGGAAGCACATAAAAAAATAAATACTTTTACGCATTTAATTCCTTTTTCATGAAATAAATATATAAGAATAAATTTTATGCATAAGCACGAAAATTGGGTACGAAATTTTATTCAAAATTTTCATACGTTTTGATCTGTCTCTTTTCATCAATTGATATTTTGTTAAAACATAAAGTAGTAGATTATCAAAAGTTCTTTCAAACAAAATCAAAACAAAGGGGCTGGCCCCCTTTTTTAGGGGCCAAGAGACTCAAAAACTCTATTACAAAGGATAAAGATAATGTAATCCATTATATAAGCAAATGTGTTGATAATACCAATATCTATTTGAAAAAAAAATCATTGTTACGCCCTTTTATTACGTAATAAGTTTTTTTAGGACTGAAGTACTGAAACTTTGACACAATATATCAAGAGAAGTAGACATATTTTGTTTGACATCATAGAACAGAAAATGTTTGCATTAATGATTGAAATCGATTCCACTAATCAAAACACAAATGTCTGTTCTCATTAGGGATCTAAAGGGCCGGCCCCTCAAATATTTAAACATTTGTATCTAAAAAATGAACAACAATTTTAGATTGTTGTAAGAACAAAAAATGTTTGTATTCTAAAGACCTTTTCAAAGAAATCAAGAAAAAGGGGCTAGCCTATTTAATAAAGGTCCAAGATACTCGGAAAATCGCTTACACATATCTTAAAAAACGATCAAGATTTTGCAAAGCATTATAGAAGCAAAGTTATTGATCGTAGCATTATTAGTTTGTAAAACTCATAGCTATCCCCACTGATGACGTCATTGGGGATTTAAGGGGAATACAATCTTAAATCTTTAATGTGCTGTATAAAAAAAAGCAAGACACTTTGTTAAGCATTTTAAAGGATATTGACAATCGTATACATTATCTGAAAGGAAGAGTTTGAGGGGAAATTCTGAAATTTCATCAATATTTTAATCCTATCGTTTACAAATTGAACGGAAGACCTACTCGTTACGAGATCGTTTCTCGGAATCTATTGGATCGATTTCGACCATTTTTTCACAAATGTTTGGGGGCTTTCTAAACTTCAAACATTATTGTTATTTTTCACGTAGTCACTTCCGAACCGAATTATCGGCCATTTTGTAATTTTTGACGCCCAATTTTGTGCAGCTATAAACTCGGAAACTATTAGAGATATGAATATGAAATTTTTAGGATACATGTAGGTAGACTATAGTTTGAAGTTGTGCAGCATGTAGTTGTTAAACGCCTGTTGCGCCATTTCTTGGAGCTCGTCTAAGCACGAAAATTGGGTACGAAATTTTTTTCAAAATTTTCATACGTTTTGATCTGTATCTTTTCATCAATTGATATTTTGTTAAACTATATATAACAACAGTAGTAGGTTATCACACGTTCTTTCAAACAAAATCAAAACAAAGGGGCTGGCCCCTTTTTTAGGGGCTAAGAGACTCAAAAACTCTATTACAAACGATAAATAATAATGTAATCCATTATAGAAGCAAATGTGTTGATAATACCAATATCTATTTGAAAAAAAAATCATTGTTACGCCCTTTTATTACAAGTAATAAGTTTTTTTAGGGGCTGAAGTACTCAAACTTTGACCCAATATATCAAGAGAAGTAGACATATTTTGTTTGACATCATAGAAGAGAAAATGTTTGCATTAATGATTTAAATCGATTCCACTAATCAAAACACAAATGTCTGTCCCCATTAGGGATCTACAGGGCTGGCCCCTCAAATATTTAAACATTTGTATCTAAAAAATGAACAACAATTTTAGATTATTGTAAGAACAAAAAATGTTTGTATTCTAAAGACCTTTTCAAAGAAATAAAGAAAAAGGGGCTGGCCACTTTAATAAGGGGCCAAGATACTCGTAAAATCGCTTACACATATCTTATAAAACGATCAAGATTTTGCAAAACATTATAGAAGCAAAGTTGTTGATCGTAGCAATATTAGTTTGTAAAACTCATAGCCACACCCACTGATGACGTCATTGGGGATTTAAGGGGAATAAAATCTTAAATCTGCAATGTGCTGTATAAAAAAAAGCAAAACACTTTGTTAAGCATTTTAAAGGATATTGACAATCGTATACATTATCTGAAAGGAAGAGGTTGAGGGGAAATTCTGAAATTTCATCGATATTTTAATCCTATCGTTTACAAATTGAACGGAAAACCCACTCCTTACTCGTTACGAGATCGTTTCTCGGAATCTATTGGATCGATTTCGACCATTTTTTCACAAATGTTTGGGGGTGTTCTAAACTTTAAACATTTTTGTTATTTTTTACGTAGTCACTTCCGGACCGAATTATCGGCCATTTTGTAATTTTTGACGACCCATTTTGTGCAGCTATAAACTCTGAAACTATAAGAGATATGAATATGAAATTTTTAGGAGAGGTGGACTATAGTTTGAAGTTGTGCAGCATGTAGTTGTTAAACGCCTGTTGCGCCATTTCTTGAAGCTCCTCTAAGCACGAATATTGGGTACGAAATTTTATTCAAAATTTTCATACGTTTTGATCTGTATCTTTTCATCAATTGATATTTTGTTAAAACATAAAGTAGTAGATTATCAAAAGTTCTTTCAAACAAAATCAAAACAAAGGGGCTGGCCCCCTTTTTTAGGGGCCAAGAGACTCAAAAACTCCATTACAAACGATAAAAATAATGTAATCCATTATAGAAGCAAATGTGTTGATAATACCAATATCTATTTGAAAAAAAAAATCATTGTTACGCCCTTTTATTACGTAATAAGTCTTTTTAGGGCTGAAGTACTGAAACTTTGACACAATATATCTAGAGAAGTAGACGTATTTTGTTTGACATCATAGAAGAGAAAATGTTTGCATTAATGGTTGAAATCGATTCCACTAATCAAAACACAAATGTCTGTTCTCATTAGGGATCTAAAGGGCCGGCCCCTCAAATATTTAAACATTTGTATCTAAAAAATGAACAACAATTTTAGATTGTTGTAAGAACAAAAAATGTTTGTATTCTAGAGACCTTTACAAAGAAATCAAGAAAAAGGGGCTGGCCCATTTAAAAAAGGTCCAAGATACTCGTAAAATCGCTTACACATATCTTAAAAAACGATCAAGATTTTGCAAAGCATTATAGAAGCAAAGTTGTTGATCGTAGCAATATTAGTTTGTAAAACTCATAGCCACACCCACTGATGACGTCATTGGGGATTTAAGGGGAATAACATCTTAAATCTTCAATGTGCTGTATTTGAAAAAGCAAGACACTTTGTTAAGCATTTTAAAGGATATTGACAATCGTATACATTATCTGAAAGGAAGAGGTTGAGGGGAAATTCTGAAATTTCACCGATATTTTAATCCTATCGTTTACAAATTGAACGGAAGACCTACTCGTTACTCGTTACGAGATCGTTTCTCGGAATCTATTGGATCTATTTCGACCATTTTTTCACAAATGTTTGGGGTTGTTCTAAACTTCAAACATTATTGTTATTTTTTACGTAGTCACTTCCGGACCGAATTATCGGCCATTTTGTAATTTTTGACGACCCATTTTGTGCAGCTATAAATTCGGAAACTATAAGAGATATGAATATGAAATTTTTAGGAGAGGTAGACTATAGTTTGAAGTTGTGCAGCATGTAGTTGTTAAACGCCTGTTGCGCTATTTCTTGGAGCTCGTCTAAGCACGAAAATTGGGTACAAAATTTTATTCAAAATTTTCATACGTTTTGATCTGTATCTTTTCATTCATTAATATTTTGTTAAAACATATATAACAAAAGTAGTAGATTATCAAACGTTCTTTCAAACAAAATCAAAACAAAGGGGCTGCCCTCTTTTTTAGGGGCCAAGAGACTCAAAAACTCTATTACAAACGATAAAGATAATGTAATTCATTATAGAAGCAAATGTGTTGATAATACCAATATCTATTTGAAAAAAAATCATTGTTACGCCCTTTTTTTACGTAATAAGTTTTTTAGGGGCTGAAGTACTCAAACTTTGACGCATTATATCTAGAGAAGTAGACATATTTTGTTTGACATCATAGAACAGAAAATGTTTGCATTAATGGTTTAAATCGATTCCACTAATCAAAACACAAATGTCTGTCCCCATTAGGGATCTACAGGGCTGGTCCCTAAAATATTTAAACATTTGTATCTAAAAAATGAACAACAATTTTAGATTGTTGTAAGAACAAAAAATGTTTGTATTCTTAAGACCTTTTCAAAGAAATCAAGAAAAAGGGGCTGGCCACTTTAATAAGGGGCCAAGATACTTGTAAAATCGCTTACACATATCTTAAAAAACGATCAAGATTTTGCAAAGCAATATAGAAGCAAAGTTGTTGATCGTAGCAATATTAGTATGTAAAACTCATATCAGGTATGTAGAATAGATATACAGTGTATTTGTAATGTACCAGATAGCTTAATAACTATTTTATTGTGATTCTATACTGTTGATGCATTTCTGATCGACTTATTGTGTTATTTCGTTCAAAACATGAGGAGAGACTGCATTGTTTACATTTAGGCCTTTACAAAGTAGGCTACATGTAGCTTTAACTTTATTGCTAGTCCGTTAAATTGTTGATCATTTTCACCAATCGACACGAATCAGTTCATAGTACTTGTACTGAGTGACAATATTTAGCTTTACACAACTGTTAGTTTTTTTTTTTTACAATTTGAAAGTAAGCAATACAAAGACTGTGTGAAAACAGCTGATTTGATTTTCTGAAAATCAGAACAGTACAGGCTAAAAGATGCTGATTTCATTTTCTGGAAATTAATGAACAGCTGATCAATAATACCTTTCTACTGTGTTCAATATTCTTCCATGACAGTTCATTTATATTTTTTGCATATTCATCCAGCTGATATAAGATGTTTATGCACATTAATTCTTAATTATCATTAGTTCGTTTTTAGAACTCAGTATATTACTGTCATAACACTGTTTGAAATCTTGTCACCTGGGTTCATACTTATGATGCTGTACTATTGGTAATAAAAAAACACCCAAATAATAATAAACAAATGACTGCATGTCTCCATCTGATTTTCTCAAAATGAGGAATCTACATTCATGGTCATATATGGTATTGTTTGTGTAGAATGTGCATGTGTTACTTTCAAATAATATTTGAAGTGGTGGTCATTTTACCTATCCATGCTTAATATATGTAGACCTTTCACAAAAATGTTCAAATTATTGTTGACATGTTCTTATGTGCATGTAAATTAAATTGTATGACTTCCCATAATTATTTTTTGTTTTTTGCCGAGTAATTTGAAAAGTGTCGCACTTATTTGAGAAAAAAAGGCTTGAAGAAGATGTAAGTAAATAACATACATGTATACATACACAATAATTTATCATTGAAATAATGAAAAATCTGCTAATTCTATGAGACAATTCAATTAGAAAAAGCATTTCCATGTTTGAATGGTTTCATGTTTTATATGATTGATAGAAACCTATTTTATTTATAAATCTACAATTTTGAATAGTTCATGTTTACAAATTGCTCATCAACATATTAACAATACATTGGAATGTTTTTACACTGACCGCACAAGCATTATAATATCAATCTTGTATAAAATCAGTTAAAAGAGAGAGAGAGAGAGAGAGAGAGAGAGAGAGAGAGAGAAGTGCACTTTTAAGGTCATGCCGGGTAAAATAAAGAGGTGTAATTAAACTCTCATGCACATATCAGGGGTGAGGATGCTAATAATTTCAAATCAATCAAACTGAAAAGATATTTCAAAGCTTTATTTGAATTTGTACAAAATTTAAATGCACATCAAAACATAATGAAATGTTTATTGAGATAAACAATTCCATTTATTGTCTATCAAATTGTAGAAAATACTCCATTTCAGTCTTTCAGCCATTTTGATTACAAGTTAAACTTACTGAAATATGTATAATTTTCATTTTAGCTGGTACCTGCTTTGTTTTGGGATTTTACATAAATGATGTTCTTATTGATGACAATTTACCTGCACACTTATACTGGAGTCATATTAAAGATGAAATGATGAAAAGAAAAACCTGAACTTTAAGAACAGGAAGACTGTGTTTTTGAAGAGAGAAGAGGAGCAGAACTAAGAAGTCATACAATAAACACATATAAATAAATTGCAATTTTGAGCTTGCATGCATATGTGTCAGGTTTAAATGATGTCACAGAATTTTTTTTCCAGAAATTTCTTTTATCTTCTTGAATCAATAAAACTAATGAACCAAATTAGTTGTTTTTATATTCATAATTTTGTTTGAGAAGTGAAAGGGGACTTTTACTTAAGTTAATATATCAAATTGTTATATGCTGCATGTATTAAGGATATAAATGGGTGGGAGAGAGAGAGAGAGAGAGAGTTTCTGATATAGGAGAATTCAAACTTATTTAAATTCTGTATATTGATGAGAACCAAAATGTATTTTGATCGCCCTTGTTGCAGGATTTACACACCCTCTTTTCTTTCTCAGTAATGAGAAATGAGCAATTAAAATTTATTTTGTGAATGAATAGATATGCTACCCCCCCCCCACCCCCCAACCCTTAATCATTCTGCATGTGTTGAATAAAAATAAAAGTAAATTTCAATGGGTGTTAAAATTAAAAGTGTAACATGTGTAACACAAAGGTGAATACTGTTGATTTGCTTTATAATATGGGGGATGGGAAAAGGCCTCATACATGGGCAAAACTACATGATAGTCCCCGTGAAAAATTCTAATTTAATTCACAATTTATATAGTAAAACATCATGTTACCTGGCCCCATGGCAAACTGACAAAAAGTTACACCTTTGAACCCCCCTCCCCAAAATAATATTTACACTGACAGACCCAAGCAGTGCTATAGAATTTGCAGTCATTGCACGGGCAAAGGCAGCACATGCATTCATCTGGCATTTAATCATTGTGAAAAAACTCCATATCTTATTTTTTTTTAATATATATTATCCGGGACGTTTGTATACTCTGATATCATATGAGACCAATTTAATTATTATAATATCAGAGCCAATTTGACACCCAACCCCTCAAATAATTGTGTACAATTAGCTCTTATATATTTTTCTCAAATTCCTAAAAAATATTAAGAACTCATTAACTCCAGGAATGCGGTTAACCAAGAAAACTGATACACAGCGGTTTTTTGTTTACATCCATGATGCGACAGAGGAAATGCGGGCGATTCATCGTAACCTTCTTGTACCTTTTAGAATAAATAAATCATAAACATTATGTTTAAATAACCATTTACATAATGTACTGATGAAACATATCTTAAAATTAATTCGGAATGGGTGATTTATGACATCGCGCCTATATCAGAAGAGTTATCGCTCAAAGAGTTACCTCCCCTTTTGGGATCACTTGTGCGTTTGAAATGTGTATTGATTTGAGAGACCTTCCAGATTGAGAAATTATATGCGAAAGTTGAAGTGCAAGACGGCTATGGATATTATTAAACTTGATATGATTTTATTCCCCTTTACGAGTTATTTATAAAAACTGATGCTCATTTGTTGAGAGATGAAGGTTTACTTTGTAATTTTAATCCAAATATACAAAAATGCACTATTTTAGGTTCAAGTAGCTACTTTTTAAAGATATTTACATAACAGATAAACTTTACAACTGAATGAGCATTGATTTCTGTAATGTATGGATAATTTTGAATATGTTGCCATATTGTTTACTCTAAACTTTCTTTGCCTTGCCCTTGAACTTTTTGTCTCAATTTAGCATTGACGTTTTTTGTCGAAAAGAAGCCCGCGTGATCCTAAAAAGTCACGTGACCGTCAAATTTAGACATGGCCTAGTTAAGGTGACCCATATCTTTACAAAAACATTCAAAATAGTGTAAAACTATTCATTATGCAGAAATGAATAAACAAAAGCAAAACGACCTCCTTTTACTGCTGTTTAAAAGCAAAATGTTGCCTTAACTGTCCTGCGGACCGATTTTGTGCAGCTATAAACTCGGAAACTATAAGAGATATGAATATGAAATTTTTAGGATAGGTAGACTATAGTTTGAAGTTGTGCAGCATGTAGTTGTTAAACGCCTGTTGCGCCATTTCTTGAAGCTCCTCTAAGCACGAATATTGGGTACGAAATTTTATTCAAAATTTTCCTACGTTTTGATCTGTATCTTTTCATCAATTGATATTTTGTTAAAACATAAAGTAGTAGATTATCAAAAGTTATATCAAACAAAATCAAAACAAAGGGGCTGGCCCCCTTTTTTAGGGGCCAAGAGACTCAAAAACTCTATTACAAACGATAAAGATAATGTAATCCATTATAGAAGCAAATGTGTTGATAATACCAATATCTATTTGAAAAAAAATCATTGTTACGCCCTTTTATTACGTAATAAGTTTTTTTAGGGCTGAAGTACTCAAACTTTGACGCAATATATCTAGAGAAGTAGACATATTTTGTTTGACATCATAGAAGAGAAAATGTTTGCATTAATGATTGAAATCAATTCCACTAATCAAAACACAAATGTCTGTTCCCATTAGGGATCTAAAGGCCTGGCCCCTCAAATATTTAAACATTTGTATCTAAAAAATGAACAACAATTTTAGATTGTTGTACGAACAAAAAATGTTTGTATTCTTAAGACCTTTTCACAGAAATCAAGAAAAAGGAGCTGGCCGATTTATTAAAGGTCCAAGATACTCGTAAAATCTCTAACACATATCTTAAAAAACGATCAAGATTTTGTAAAGCATTATAGAAGCAAAGTTGTTGATCGTAGCAATATTAGTTTGTAAAACGCATAACCACACCCACTGATGACGTCATTGGGGATTTAAGGGGAATAAAATCTTAAATCTTTATTATGCTATAATTGAAAAAGCAAAACACTTTGATAAGAAGTTTAAAGGATATTGACAATCGTATACAATATCTGAAAGGAAGAGGTTGAGGGGAAATTCTGAAATTTCATCGATATTTTAATCCTATCGTTTACAAATTGAACGCAAGACCTACTCGTTACTCGTAACGAGATCGTTAAGAGATCGTTTCTCGGAATCTATTAGATCGATTTCGACCATTTTTTCACAAATATTTGGGGGTGTTCTAAACAACAAACATTTTTGTTATTTTTTACGTAGTCACTTCCGGACCGAATTATCGGCCACTTTGTAATTTTTGACGACCCATTTTGTGCAGCTATAAACTCGGAAACTATTAGAGATATGAATATGAAATTTTTAGGATAGGTAGACTATAGTTTGAAGTTGTGCAGCATGTAGTTGTTAAACGCCTGTTGCGCCATTTCTTGAAGCTCCTCTAAGCACGAATATTGGGTATGAAATTTTATTCAAAATTGTCATACGTTTTGATCTGTATCTTTTCATCAATTGATATTTTTTAAAACATATATAACAAAAGTAGTAGATTATCAAACGTTTTTTCAAACAAAATCAAAACAAAGGGGCTGACCCCCTTTTTTAGGGGCCAGGAGACTCAAAAACTCTATTACAAACGATAAAGATAATGTAATCCACTATAAAAGCAAATGTGTTGATTAATCCAATAATTATTTGAAAAAAATTAATTGTTACGCCCTTTTATTACGTAATAATTTTTTTAGGGGCTGAAGTACTCAAACTTTGACGCAATATATCTACACTGTAGAGAAGTAGACATATTTTGTTTGACATCATAGAAGAGAAAATGTTTGCATCAATGATTTAAATCGATTCCACTAATCAAAACACAAATGTCTGTCCCCATTAGGGATCTACAGGGCTGGCCCCTCAAATATTTAAACATTTGTATCTCAAAAATGAACAACAATTTTAGATTGTTGTAAGAACAAAAAATGTTTGTATTCTTAAGGATGACGTTTACTCAGAATGAAAAAAAATTCCACTGATGATAATGAAAAACCAACTACTGTGTGTTGTAGACCTTATATGGTAGTGTTATTTTTCACTTTCAAATAAGTAGGTCAATGACCTACTTTTTGAGTTAATGGCCATTGAATATTTTTTGAAAATTGAAGAAAAATCCATAAAAAATTTACTCTATGATTGAGATTTTCTTCATTGTGAAAATAATACAAATGGCTTCATTCTTTGACAAATAAAATACAGATTATGAATGGTAGTGACATTAAATAGATACAAAGAATTAAGTTTTCATTCACATTTTTTTTTAGGGTATTTTAGTCCGAATTTCCTCTATTAGTTTTCAAATTACTACCCATTTTTGATTCAATATAACAAAACACTGAATGATGATAATGCTAAAACATGTATAGTATTAAACTAAGTATAGTCACTATTCTCTCCTGGCAGAAAAAAATTATATGAGGTCAATGATCAAAATTTTGAGATATGGTGTCTTTTATCATTTATAAGCATTTTTCAATATTTTTGTAGTGTGTGCCATATGATTATCTAAACGAAAAAGCAAGATAAAACCAACAGAATATATGCAAAATTATGTTGACTAACAAATAAAATCTTAACTTTAAATATTATAGTACTATCAAAAATATTTCAGTGGAAAACAAAATCTGAAATATTTAATCCGAATTTCCTCTGCTTTGCTAAAAGTCAAACTTTGTCACAGCCTAATTCCATAATTTAGTAAAAATATCGATTGTTATGTCAATAATAGTTCATTTCATAAATACTTTTTATATTTAAAACAAATTTTACTCATTAAATTGAACTTTTTAACTATCCGGATTTAAAAACTCAAACCCTGAGTAAACAACGTCCTTAAGGCCTTTTCAAAGAAATCAAGAAAAAAGGGGCTGGCCCCTTTAATAAGGGGCCAAGATACTCGTAAAATTTCTAACACATATCTTAAAAAACGATCAAGATTTTGCAAAGCATTATAGAAGCAAAGTTGTTGATAGTAGCAATATTAGTTTGTAAAACTCATAGCCACACCCACTGATGACGTCATTTGGGGATTTAAGGGGAATAAACTCTTAAATCTTTATTATGCTATAATTGAAAAAGCAAAACACTTTGATAAGCAGTTTAAAGGATATTGACAATCGTTTACAATATCTGAAAGGGAGTGGTTGAGAGAAAATTCTAAAAGTTTATCATATTTTAATCGTATCGTTTAAAAATTGAACGGACGACCTACTCGTTACTCGAAACGAAATCGTATCTAGTTTTTCTTCTTTTTTTCTAAGTTTTGTGCACGCGATTTTTCGAAAACTTTTCGACCGATTTCGACCATTTATTCACAGAGGATAAACCATTGTTTGAATTTTATATGTGTTTGATATTTTTGCTTTCGTCACTTCCGGTCCATATTTACGGCTGATTTTGTAATTTTTATACGACAAAGTTTGTGCACGCCTAAACTCAGAGACTATCAGAGATATGATCATGAAATTTTCAGGATACCTAGACTACAGTTTGAAGTTGTGCCTATTGTTTTTGTTTGACGACAGTGGTGTCATTTCTTGGAGCTACCTACGTCCGAAAATTGGTTACCGATTTCTATTGTTTTCTTTTCCACAAAATTTGTGCACGCGATTTCGTATAAACTTTTTGACTGATTTCAACCATTTCTTCACAGGTGATGAGATGTAATCTGAATTTTATATGGGTTTTTTGTTATTTTTGTTGTCGTTATTTCCGTTACATATTTATCGGCCATTTTGTACATTTTTACGACCTATTTTGTGCAGAGTTATTTTCAGAAACTATCAGAGATATGACTATGAAACTTTCAGGATAGGTAGTCTCTAGTATAAAGTCATGCACTATTATGTTGCTTCACACCAGTGGCGCAATTTCTTTGAGCTCGCCTGAGCACAAAAATTGGGTACGAATTTTGATTCCAATTTTTACAGCGTTTTGATCTGTATCTTTTTATCAGTTGATATTTTGTATAATACGTCTAGCCGCAATACATCCGTATACGTAAAAACAGAGAATTCAACAGTGAATAAATTCTACGTTTTAAAAGAAGTATAAAAACACACATGATGAGAACTTATCAATTCACACCTTTGTATATCGACCGCTCAGTTTGGCATAATTACTGTCAACAACCGTGACGACAGCCGCCAGGGAGTATATATATAACCGTTATAAAAACAACTAATTATCACCTGTGGGGACCGATCAGTGGCTTCAATATAAACGATATTTCAAAATAGCCGATTTGATTATATCCGTTAGATCAATGCAAAGAAAAGGAGAGGAAAATACTGGGGATTTATTTCTATTTCAAAATAAGCGATTTCAAAATAAGTGGAGTAAGCTGTGTATATATATATATATATATATATATATATATATATATATATATATATATATATATATATATATATATAACTTAAATAAATGAAAACACAAAGATCGAGTAAAACATAAGCGCCAAAATAGTTTAACGGCGTCTTCAAGTCTCTGAATGACGTCATTTTTTCCCGTATTTTTAGATATCACAATACTAATAATAACAGATTATATAACACGGTTAAAACATGAATAAAACATTTAGAATACTCAGATGTTACATTAAGCTATTCAATTTAGGTTTAAAAGTTCTTATAAAATGTTTTTCTTTATCACGCCTTTCAACAGTATTAGAATTGTACATTTTATAGAACGGAAAAACAGTGAATGATTTTTCCGAACCTAAAGTGATTAACCTGTCTAACAGACTTTTAAATGAAGCTGAAGTGCAACTTTTGTGTAAAGGTTTGAAATTTACCCCAACACCCCAGAGGAATATGTCAGAACTAAGGACAGATATAAAGGAATACACAAGAAAATTGAAATTAGCAGAACATTTTTATAAAGAGAGTGAAAGTGACACAGAGTCGGAAGAAAACATTGTACGTAACAAATCATTTTTTAATCCAAAGAATGGTAAGAACGACATCTTAAATACCGTTTGTGACACACTAAACAATCTACCTCTTAACAGTAACATCAAAAACTGTAAAACAAAATTCAACTTATCAAGAGAAGAAACCACAGCCCTTGAATCATTAGCAAACGACGAATCAATTGTGATTAAAGAAGCTGATAAAGGTGGCGCAGTAGTGATTATGGATTCTGGTTTTTATAAAGACCATATCATGAAAATGTTGTCAAACGTCGACTATTATCAGGAAATACCAACCAATGATGATAAAAAAACGATGCAGAAAATTAAGAATCTGTTAAAAAGACATAAAACAACATCCTGCTTAACTGAGAAAGAGGAAGACTACCTAACAGATTATGAATATAAAGAAAGCAATTTTTATGGTCTCCCAAAGATTCATAAATCAACAAAAATTAAAGATGCCATCAAAGTCCAGTGTTCTGAATACATCCGTTGTCCACATCCAGATGATATCACATTCAGACCTATTGTAGGAGGGCCTTCAGCACCTACTCAAAGACTTAGCAATTTACTTGACATTCTACTTAAACCATTGTGTACTGATGTTAAAAGCTACGTGAAAGATGACTTGGATTTTCTACGTCATTTACCTGAAAAAATTAATAAGAATAGCAAGTTCATTACTTTTGATGTCATTAATTTGTACAGCAACATTTCAAATTCTCTGGGACTTAACGCGATGGAATATTGGATCAATAGGATACCTGAAAAAATCAACAATCGGTTTTTAAAAGAATTCATTTTAGAAGCTGCAGAAATTGTATTGACTAATAATACATTTACATTCAACGGAAAACATTTTAAACAAATTAAAGGAACCGCCATGGGCACTAAAATGGCTCCAACATATGCTACCCTTACATTAGGATACCTGGAAGAGAAAATGTATAAGGAAATAATAGATTATTTAACGAAGAGACGGAAATGTATATAACAAAGCACTGGAAAAGGTACCTGGACGACTGTTTTATTGTTTGGAATTCCGGAGACAACAATCTGTCAGTTTTTAAAAATATATTGAATGAACTTAATCCAGATATCAAATTTACAGCGGACGAAAGCCTGAATAGAATTTCATTTTTAGATATTTTGTTGACCAAACAAGACGAAGTCATTATGACGGATGTATACTACAAACCTACGGATACTCATCAGTATTTACACTTCAACTCATGTCATCCACGACATACGAAAAGAGCAATACCGTATAACCTGTCTAGACGAATATGCACAATCGTTAACGACGAGTCTGTCAAAATACAGAGATTACAGGAATTAAAAAAGTATCTAAAGAAACAAAGTTATCCGGATAAAATTATTGACGATGCTATTGAAAAAACCATGAAATTAGACAGAAAGAAGCTCCTCAATCCCGTTCAAAACAACAATAAAAAATCGAAGATATTACCACTGGTTACCACCCATAATCCCAGAAATACTAACATCGCCCCGATTGTTCACCATCTAAACGACGTCTTGAAGACTGATGAAACAATGGCCAAGATATTTGAAAAACAAAAATTTATAAACAGCAAAAGACAGCCAAAGAATCTTCGACGCATCCTTACTAAATCCAATTTCAAAGAAAAATCGGAGTCTGAAGTCACTAAATGCCAGGATTCGCGATGTGGCACTTGTCCCTATATTAAACAAGGACATCATTTTAATTTTGGTGGGAAACAGTTTATCGTTAACAACAACATGTCGTGTCAAACCAGAAATCTATTATACGTTATCACGTGCTCAGGTTGCGGGGAACTATATATTGGAGAAACGGGAAGTACCTTACGGGAGAGAATCCGAATTCACAAACAGCACATCAACCAACCGGAATACCGCAAACTAAAAGTTAGTGAACACCTTGACCTGTGCGGAAAAAAATCATTCACTGTTTTTCCTTTCTATAAAATGTACAATTCTAATACTGTTGAAAGGCGTGATAAAGAAAAACATTTTATAATAAACATTGCAATTCTAAATGTTTTATTCATGTTTTAACCGTGTTATATAATCTGTTATTATTAGTATTGTGATATCTAAAAATACGGGAAAAAATGACGTCATTCAGAGACTTGAAGACGCCGTTAAACTATTATAACGTCATAACAAACGTTACCATGTTAGTATTGTAAAACATCTGAAGAAAATGAAAGCGCTTATGTTTTACTCGATCTTTGTGTTTTCATTTATTTAAGTTTTATATATATTTCACCGACCACTGAGGTTTTTCTTGGATTTATATATATATATATATATATATATATATATATATATATATATATATATATATATATATATATATATATATATATATATATATGTATGTATGTATGTATGTATGTATGTATATATATAACCGTGTTATATAATCTGTTATTATTAGTATTGTGATATCTAAAAATACGTGAAAAAAATGACGTCATTCAGAGACTTGAAGACGCCGTTAAACTATTATAACGTCATAACAAACGTTACCATGTTAGTATTGTAAAACATCTGAAGAAAATGAAAGCGCTTATGTATGTATGTATGTATATATATATACGTCTTCAAGTCTCTGAATGACGTCATTTTTTCCCGTATTTTTAGATATCACAATACTAATAATAACAGATTATATAACACGGTTATATATATACATACATACATACATACATACATACATAAGCGCTTTCATTTTCTTCAGATGTTTTACAATACTAACATGGTAACGTTTGTTATGACGTTATAATAGTTTAACGGCGTCTTCAAGTCTCTGAATGACGTCATTTTTTTTCACGTATTTTTAGATATCACAATACTAATAATAACAGATTATATAACACGGTTACATACATACATACATACATACATACATACATACATACATACATACATATATATATATATATATATATATATATATATATATATATATATATATATATATATATATATATACGAGAGTTGATCAAAAAGTAATGTCACAGATGCAATAAAATCGTGAAAAATCCGCGTAAAAGGACAAAAAACATGTGCTTTGAGATATCTACCTAATTCAGTTCAGATCTAAAACTTTAATGCATTATGTTAAATATTTCTGAAGATAATGTATTTTTAAGAGCGTGAAGCAAGGATAGTCGCTGCACGCTAGTACCGTCATTTCTAGATCTTTGGCGATTTTGTAGAATAAAAAAAATAAAAAAAATGGCCACGATGCTCTATTTTTTTTTATCCATTTTTATTCATAAAGTAACTAATTACTTTTTTTGTAATTGATGGGGTAATATGATAGATATTATTTAATGTGCGATCAGTATGTCGAGGTCTCTTCAAGAAGTCATGAGATAGATTTATGATACAGCTCATGATGTAAAAACCTAGTTTTAACTTTCCTTCAGAGCGAATACCTCTTGTCTATTTAATTTATTTATAAACGTGACATATGCTTTTATTAAATATTGGAACCACTTTAGGGGAACCCTTTTCATTCGCTCTCAAATTTAGATTGATATGCCAGTTCCAGTACATTTTTAAATGATTTCTATCCATCTAAGCAAAAAATGCCTCGTATCACTATTCACATGTTCAGTTTTTTTATTCCTTGATATAGAGACAAAGAGCATTGCATATATGTCCGAAATGGACGGTAACAGTCCCGAAATTTTTAGAACAGTTAGAAAAGGTATAAGATATATCTGTTTCAAAATATTGTGTTGTTTTTGGTCTTTTTCAAGTTTTGAAGAATGTAGTTTATGCATGAATACAAACTTTAAAAATACTTAAATTCATGACGCGTCGATGTCACGTATATATCATCCTACAAACATCAATATCTTGTTTAGTGTTCAACGAAATTTAATCAAATTTTACTTTAAATCGGAATTTTCAAAAGGTAAGTTTATACAATACAGCGGCAGCGTTAAACGTGGTACATAGTGTGACATTACTTTTCGATCAACCCTTTAATATATGTCTTTTTAAACTTAAAATTGGTGATATTTTTCTCATTTGAGTTTGAACAAATGTATATAATAATAGAAATACACTTACTGGTTTATGTAAAATCATGCTCAGTTTTGTAGGTAGAGAAAAATTGATGGATGGTTCAGAACTCTTCTTTGTTTGGACAGACATAACTTTGCGTTCGTCTTTAGCCTCTAGGGATTAAAATGTTTTGTATGTTTTCCTAAACTAACATCGATGTACAGTTTGAAATTGAATCGTGCGTTACTTAAATATAACCCATATTACCTGCTATTGGTTTCACTCTTACAGAGTGGAAGTCATCACTGAAATAGTCAATTTTTAATTTGCTGAGTTTGTATTTGTCGTGTTGCTTCATAGCGAAAAGTTTTTCGATGAAAGTCTCTTTGATGGATAGGACTAGAAAAAAACTGGAAGATTGTTGATATCTTTCAAATTTGATTTCCCTTAAGGAACAGTGTAATATTGCAGCGATGGTTTTTCTTATTTTTGTCTGGTCCTCTTCACTAAACTTGCATAGATCTTCAAGTACATGAAAACAAACGTATCGGTATCCGTTATCTGAAAAAGAAAATGAATTGCACAAAGTAAAATTCTGAATCTTATACCTTACAGCCGTTATTGATTATAATCATGGAATGACTCTATAATGCATATTTTATTGATATTTTCAACGGGTTTTTTTTCCAATTAAAGGTTAATTGCCATTCGCGTTTCTTATTTGTTTTGAATTTAAAACTTAATTGTATAAAGACAATGAGTCAGTGTTATAAGAAACTTTGAAGATCGTGTATATTATTTCAAGCAAATGTTTGATATTTATTGCTGTTGACAAATAGTATATGCTTTCAAGAGATGAAATAGGAGATTTCATTTTTGTACAAAACATGATTTTACAAAACTGTAAAAGAAGAAAATATGGCATGATAATAAAAGAAATCAGTTTTCGTGGTTTCAAGTTGTTTCAAGGCCAATATGATGTACCATACACGTCTACTAGACAATTAATGATTGTGTATCCTTCAGCAAACAAACGAACAAACAAAACTAAATAAAAGAATTAATTAAAAAAAATTCGAGGACAGAACATTTCTTGCTAAGCATACACACGATTCAAGCCAAGCCATTTATGTTAAAGTATTCTGGTTTCAAAAGAATTGAGCTATACATGTTTAATTGAGAATGAAAAACTACACCAGAACCAAAAATGTTTGTTATTTCTGCAATAAAGACCACAAATAAAAATATAATCTACAATATATCTATAAAAACTTGTTTCGCAAGAAGTTTAATACTCAATATTTTACCTGCTGGCTTGTACAAGTAATACCATGCTTTTTGCTTTTCTGCATATTCAACGCATTTATTTTCTAGATCGTAACATTCTGTCCGTTGAAGTAAATATTGTATGGCAATAACGTCTGATGGTGTTAACCTATCTTCCTCCCAAAGAATCTCAAAGTAATCCCCTGCAGTGTTTGCCTTATCTAATTTGGCTTTAACATTGCAAGCATCTACAAGAAGAAAATGAAGAACACCATTTAAACTGTTTTTTCTTTTAATCCTTATATAACAAATACATTTGAAAGAATACCTACATTTCATTAGATATTTCAGACTCTTTAATTTTCCTGTAGGAAATTTTTCAGCAAGTTCAGCAAACAATTCTCCAAACAATACACCAGATCCACCATTTTCGTAAAATGATCCTAAAATGATGAATTTATGAATGCTTCAATTATGTGTGCAATAAGGAAAAGTCGCGGGTGAAATTACATGTATTTGTCAATTAAAAGATTATAATAATAATAATAATAATAATAATAATGATGATGATGATGATGATGATGATGATGATGATATGATGATGATGATGATGATGATGATGATGATGATGAGAAAGATGATGAGATGATGATGATGATGATGACGACGACGACGACGATGATGATGATGATAATAATAATAATAATGATACAGTACCCGCAACGTTATTTTTTACAAGATAAACGATAGGATAGGATTCACGCACGATAGGATAGCATTAACGCACGATAGAACAGTATACACGCACGAAAGAATAGGATTAACGCACGATAGAATAGTATACACGCACGATATGATAGGATTGATACACGATAGGAAAGGATAAACGATGTTCACGATAAACGTATGATCGCTTTAAACGATATTTACGAACAAACTGATAATGGCAGAATTTGAGAGAGAACACGTACAAATAAAGATTTACGTGGAATTTCTTTTTAGTAACAATTGCCGAGTTGTTAATCATCGCTGCATCATTTATATAATGTATAAAAATGACAAGTTAATTTTTTTTTCAACAAAAATTATGAGCTTTAATAATCAATAAATTTCTGTATTGTTAAAATAATTTTCATTACCGAAAACTCTAGCCGATCGCCGCGAATATTTCAGCCCGAGATTAAATCACTCGGAAAATAGCGGGTTTAATTATATAAATCCAACTCTTGTATAAAGTAAATATAAAATCTCTCATAAGTACATTTCTTTCTGTATAAGAAAATGATGCATTAAAAACAAATTATTACAGACAAATTAAATAAAAATTTACGCAGATACACATTCTGCGTACGATTTGTTAACATTGTTTTCATTATCACACACCCTAGCTGATTGTCGAAAATATTTCAGCCTGAAATCAAATATCACACTGAAAATAACGGGTTCAAAATACAACTCGGGTTTTAATTAAATATAAATTATATCATAAATAGTTCTGTTTTTGTAAAAATATGATGCAAAAAAATTAAATTGCATAAAAGTTAATGTTTACGCAGGTATACACTCTGCGTACGATTTAATATGTTCAATATACAGGTAAATATTTTACCTTGTTCCTAAGAACTTCGTTTTTCATTTTCAATGTTAACAGATATAATTTACACATAATATTGGGTAATTTTGATCTAAAAAATTTAAAAATTAGTATCCTGACGGAATGTTGGAGAGGATGTTACAATTCTAGTTCGATAAATTTTCGTATACGGCGCACGGAACGAGTTGCAACTTAGTAATAAATTTACTTACTTATGAAAAGGCACAAACGATTAACACGATAGGATAAACGGAAGAATTGTTGAAATTAAACGATAAACCTGATAGGATTAACGCACGATAGGATAGGATTAACGCACGATAGAACAGTATACACGCACGATAGGATAGAATTAACGCACGATAGAACAGTATACACGCACGATACAATAGGATTGATAGACGATACGATAGGATAGGATTGTAAAAAATAACGTTGCGGGTACTGTAATAATAATAATAATTATTATTATTATTATTATTATCATAAACCACAGAAGTCATGTGAAAAGAAATCATTTTTTGGTTCATTTACATTTTTTGGTATATCATGTGATTTTTTTTCTTACCAATCTTTTTTCGACCTTTTCCCAGAATGTCTTGAGTAATTTCATCTTGTAAAAAAGAATGACAAACGGATGTAATTGTTGACATCATTATCGAGCAATGAAAGTGTGTATTTTTTAACACATTAACAGTGAAAGGGATACAACAATCATTTTCGATCAAAACAGCATCATGATTAAAGTTTACTACACCAAGTCTGGCACAAAACAGAAGTATGTTGTTTTTTGTTTTTTTTTTTTTTAGATATTGTTAAAACAAATTCTGACCATAGTGGCTGATTACGTAATACTAAGGTTTATGTACGCAAGAAACGATGGGTACGAATTGGAGTTTTAAAACAAGAGGCCCATGGGCCACATCGCTCACCTAAAGAACAATAGGTATGATAACAAGAGGCCCAGGGGCCACATCGCTCACCTGAGCAACAATTGCCTTAATTCTGATCAAATTAGCATTACAGTATCAAAATATCTTGACAACTAAGTACAGTAGATCTTGCTAAAAAAAATAGAAAATCTGTCAATTTTTATCCACCTCTTTTTTTGGGTAAATACCAAGCCCCTTTTGTTGTTGTACCTGTAAGAAGATTTTTCTCTATTCCAATTTACCCCCCCCCCCCCCTCCATTTCGTGGCCCCCCTTTTCTCTAGGGAATCATGGTTTCATCAAACTTAAATCTGCATAACCTGTGCTTTCACACTAAGTACTGAGTTTTGGACCGAAAACTTTCTCAGAATATTTTTAAAGATTTTTCTCTATATATTCCTATGTAAAAATTCAAACTGCCGTCACGGCCCAGCCCTATCACTAGGGACTGTGATTTTGCAAACTTGAATTTACACTATCCGAGGATGCCTCTACACAAGTTTAGGCTTCTCTGGCCAAATAGTCTTTAAAAAGAAGATATTAAAGATTTTCTCTATATATTCCTATGTAAAAATTCATCCCCCATTGTGGCCTCACCATACCCCATGACTATTATTTAAACAAACTTGAATCTTTACGATCTTGGGATGCTTCCACTTAAATTTGGGCTTTCCTGGCCTTATAGTTTTGAGAAGAAGATTTTTAAAGATTTTCTCTATATATAAAAATTTATCCCCCATTGTGGCCCCGCCCTACCCCAAGGGACCATGATTTGAACAAACTTGAATCTACATTATCTGAGGATGGTTACAATTTGAGCTTTCTTGGCCATAAAGTTTTGAAAAGAATTTTTTTTAAAGATTTTCTCTATATATTCCTATATAAAAATTTATCCCCTAATTGTGGCCCCACCCTACCCCTGGGGACCATGATTTGAACAAACTTGAATCTACACTATCTGAGGATGCTTCCACTCAAATTTAAGCTTTTCTGGCCTTATAGTTTTTGAGAAGAAGATTTTTTAAAAAAAATTCGATATATTCCTATGTAACACATGACCCCCCTCTTGTGGCCCCACCCTAGCCCCGGAGACCATGATTTGAACAAACTTGAATCTACACTACCTGAGGAAGCTTCCACTTTTATTTGAGCTTTTCTGGCCTAATAATTTTTTAGAAGAAGATTTTTAAAGATTTTCTCTATATATTCCTATGTAAAACTTGATCCCCCCATTGTGGCCCCACCCTACCCCTGGGGACCATGATTTGAACAAACTTGAATCTACACTACCTGAGGAAGCTTCCACTTTGATTTGAGCTTCTCTGGCCTAATTATGTTTTAGAAGAAGATTTTTAAAGATTTTCTCTATATATTCCTATGTAAAACTTGATCCCCCCATTGAGGCCCCACCCTATCCCCGGGGACCATGATTTGAACAAACTTGAATCTACACTATCTGAGGAGGCTCCCATTTTAATTTGAGCTTTTCTGGCCTGATAGTTTTTTAGAAGAAGATTTTTAAGGATTTTGTCTATATATTTCTATGTAAAACTTGATCCCCCCATTGTGGCCCCTCCCTACCCCTGGGGACCATAATTTGAACAAACTTGAATCTACACTACCTGAGGATGCCGCCACACAAGTTTGAGCTTTTCAGGCCGAATAATTTTTGAGAAGAAGATTTTTGAAAAATACCAACAAATTTTCAATAATTCTCAATTATCTCCCCTTTAAAGAGGGCGTGGCCCTTCATTTGAACAAACTTGAATCCCCTTCACCTAGTGGTGCTTTGTGCCAAATTTAATTGAAATCTGCCCAGTGGTTCTTGAGAAGAAGATGAAAATGTGAAAAGTTTACAACGCCAACGCCAACGCCGACAACGACAACGACAACGCCGACAGACAACGGACAAATTGTGATCAGAAAAGCTCACTTGAGCCTTTGGCTAAGGTGAGCTAAAAACAGTTTAATGGAGTCATAATACAAAGTATCTGGACACTGTACAATAATACCTGTAGATCCTTTTTAAATCAAGTCCTTTTTTCCGCTGGATATTGTTATGTTTATAATCATTAGTCTTCTTTCTAACAGGATGATTTTATAGTCATATCACATGTTGAGTTGTGCAGTTCTCAAAAAGATCCTTAACAGTTGTTTATATATGGTATAAATGGTATTTAAACCTAAATTAAAATCTGAACCTTCTTGTGAGGCCAAAGAATTGTCCTGGGGCCAAAGTCTTAACAATTATAAAGAATCATTTGGCTGATTAATTTCTGAGAAGAAGATTTTTAAAGATTTATTCTACATATTTCTATGTAAAACTCCCCCCCCCCCCATTGTAGCCGCTCCCTACTCCCAGGGATGTTATAATTTTGTTACCTTTGCATCTGCCCACCCCCAATGTGGCTCCACCCCTCCCCCAGGGATCATGATTTTCACAACTTTGAATCTACACTACCTGGGGATGCTTCCACACAAATTTCAGCTTTCCTGGCTGACTAGCTCTGAGAAGAAGATTTCCTAATATTTACTCTATATATTCCTATGTAAATCTACGACACCCCCTCCTGCCCAATTGTGGCCCCACCCTACCCCCGGGGTAATAATTTTCCTTCCCAACTTTAAATCAACACTAAAAGAGGATGCTTTTCTGGCTGTTTAGTTTCTAAGAAGATGATTTTTTTAAAGATGTACTCTATACATGTATAAAACTATGTAAAACTGCAATCCCCCCAATGTGGGCAACCCTACCTCCGGGGGTTATTATTTTCACAACTCTAAAAATCTACTCTACCTCAGGATGCTTCCAAACAAGTTTCAGCTTTTCTGGCTCATAAGTTTCTGAGAAAAACTTCGACACCTCATTGTAGCCCCACCCTACCCCGGGGATCATGATTTTTACAACTTTGAATCAACACTACCTAAAATTTTTAAAAATAGTTCATAAATTTCTAATTATTTTCTCTTTTAAAAGGGCATGGCCCTTAATTTTCGCAATTTTGAATCCCCTTTGCCTAAAATGATTTGTGCTAAGTTTGGTGAAAATTGACCCAGTAGTTCTTGAGAAGATGCTAAAAATGTGAAAAGTTTACAGACAGACAGACGGACAGACAGACGACAGACAAAATGTGATCAGAAAAGCTCATTTGAGCTTTCAGCTCAGGTGAGCTAAAACATTTTATTACTTGGTATGTAACTCCCTACGTGTAAATGTATACAGGTACCTCACTCACTGCATTGCACCTGAAATTAAATTCCCAATTTCTGCAATATTTAAATTATAAACGCCCTTAAATGAATAAGGGTTTGAAGTATCAGATCTTGAGAATACAAAAAAAAAATCCTATATATATTGGTTGGTACAGTATAAACTCTTGTTCTTGTAAAATACAAGACCAATAAAAAACTTTGAGTATTTTCATTTGTGACGGAATTAAGATTTTTTTATAATGAAATAAAATAAATGTATCAAATGCAGATATTTATATGATGGAAATAAGTAGGCCAAACCTGATAGTAAAACATATTTGTGTACAAGTATCTTTAATTTGCGAATGTCAAAATAAGAGGCCCATGGGCCACATTGCACACCTTAGCAAATAGAACTAAACAAATATGCGTTATGGAGTCATTTACAAAAAAAATAACAATAGCGTATAATAGATCCTGTACAAAACAGGATAATTTTACAGTCAAATCACATATTGAGCATTGCAGTTCTTGACAAGATGATCAAACTTATACAACTGTTTATGTATGGATTATAAACTTAAATCAAACGTTGCACCCCTTGTTAGGAATTATCCAGGGGCAAGAGTCTAAACAAAAATAAAGAATCCACAATGATTCAAAATCCTTGTGTATTAGTTAAACCATATATAATAACTTTTGAGTTTTTGTGAAAAATGGTTTCCTTTGTAAAATTGGAACCCCCCCCCCTCCCCCCTCCCCCCCAATTTGGCCCAACTCCACTACTGACGATTATGCTTTAAACAAATTTTAATTTTAATTTTCACTTTCAGATCTGACCAAAGTTAGAGCTTTTCTAGACCTACTGCATTTAACGAGATGATTTTTCAAGATTATTTCCTATATGTTCCTATGTAAAAAGTTGACACTACCATCCCCCTCCCCAATTATGGCCCCATCCTACCTCCGGGGATCATGATTTGAACAAATGTGAATCTTCCCTACCTGAGGATGCTTCAACACATTTTGCAGCTTTTTTGCCCGATCAGTTTCTGGGTAGAATATTTCAAAAGAGTTTTTACTATATATTCAAATCTCAATAATTGACACCCCTACTGTGGCCAAACCCTACCACTGAGGATCATGATTTTATCAAACTTGAATCTACACTAACCTAAGATGTTTTTACACAAGTTTCAGCCTTTCTAGCCAATCAGTTTCTGAAAAAAAAAAAAATTTTAAATTTCCTTAAATATTCCTTTGTAAAAATTTGACTCCCCCAACCCATTGTGGTCCAATTCTACCCCCAGGGGTCATGATTTAAACTAACTTAATCAACACTTGATGCTTTAAATAATAGAATCGACTAGAATCATAAATGCAAACATTTTCTCTTCTACAATGCTTAACAAAATATGTCTCCTTTTCTAAATATATTGCGTCTAAGTTTAAGTACTTTGGCCCCTTAAAATCCCTAATTACGTAATAAATGGGCATGGCAATGATTTTACCTGATATATATTGTTACGATCAACAACTTTGCTTCTATAATGAATTACAAAATCTTTATCTTTTTAAGGTATGTGTAATAGACTTTACGAGTGTCATGGCCCCTAATTTAAGAGGCCAGCCCCTTTTTCTTGAGTTCATTCGAAAGGTTTCACGGATACTAACATTTTTTTTTGTTCTTACACCTATCTAAAATTGTTGTTCATTTTTTTTTAGATAGAAATGATTGAATATTATAGGGGCCAGCCCTCTAGATCCTAAATGGGGACAGACTTTGGTGCTTTGATAAACGAAATCGATTAGAATCATAAATGCAAACATTTTCTCTTCTACAAAGCTTAACAAAATATTTCCCCTTTTCTAAATATATTGCGTCTAAGTTTAAGTACTTTGGCCCCTTAAAATCCTTAAAAACCTAATAGAGGGGCGTGGCAATGATTTTTTTCTGATAGATATTGTTACGATCAACAACTTTGCTTCTATAATGCATTACAACATTTTTACCGTTTTTAAGTTATTTGTATTAGAGTTTACAAGTGTCTAAAAAAAGCCAGCCCCTTTGTCTTGATTTTGTTGGAAAGAATGTTTAATTATCTACTCCTTTTGTTTGATATGTCTTAACAAAATATCAACTGATAAAAAAATACAGATCAAAACGTATGAAAATTTTGAATAAAAATTCGTACTCAATTTTCTTGCCCAGGCAATCTCCAAAAAAAAAAACAACATAATAGTGCACAACTTCAAACTAAAGACTACCTATCCTGAAAATTTCATAGTCATATCTGTGATTGTTTCTGAGATCAGCTCTGCACAAAATAGGTCGTAAAAATGTACAAAATGGCCGATGAATCAGTACCGGAAGTGACGACAGGAACAATCTCAAAAAAGTATTAGGGTTACATCAAGTCCCATCTTCTGTGAAAAAATAGTTGAAATCGGTTGAACAGTTTTCGAGAAATCTCGTGCACAAAACTTGGAAAAAAAAAATAAGAAGAAACAGTACGAAAACTATAAGGTCTTCCGTTGGTACATTGTAGGTCTTCCGTCTTTGTTGCTTAGCAAAATATATGTTAATGCTTAAACATAAAATTGAAAAAAAAAATGCTTTAACTGAATTAACACGTCGAACACCCCCCCCCCCAAACCCAAAAAAAACCAAGGGTTAGTAATCTGCAGCTAGAAATGCGGATTATTTAAAGATCTTCTGTTTCCAACGGAAGACCTTATTGTGTTCGTAGTGTTTCTTCTTATTATTTTTTCCTCAAATTTTGTGCACGCAATTTCTCAGAAACTATTCGGCGGATTTTAACCATTTTTTTCACCGATGATTGCCAGAGGTCATAATTCTAGACTTTTTGGAAATTTTGAAATCGTCACTTCCAGTACCGAGTTATGGCTGATTTTCTATTTTTTACGATCTATATTATGCAGAGCTGATCTCAGATACTATTAGAAATATGAATACGATTATTTTCAGGAAAGGTAGTGTAGATATTTTGAATGGTATCGTTTAAAAAATTGAACGGAAGACCTACTCGTTACTCGTAACGAGTTCGTATCTAGTTATTATTTTTTTCCCACAAATTTTGTGCACGCGATTTTTCGGAAACTATCCAACCGGTTTTTCACGGATGATAGAAAATGATCTGAATTTATTTTGTTTTTAATATTTCACTTTCGGTACCGATTTACTGCTGATTTTGTCACTTTTTCGACCCATTTTGTGCACGCTTCATCTCGAAAACTATCAGAGATATGAATATGAAATTTTCAGGATAGGTAAAACATAGTCAGAAGTTGTGCCTTTTGTTTTTGCTTTACGACATTGGCGCCGTTCTTAAGAGCTCACTATGGCTCGAAATTGAGTACGAATTTTGTTCCCCTTTATTGTACACACAATTTCTCAGAGATGGTTCGATAGATTTTCATGAAATTTTTTGGAATGATAGAAATAAATTATATCTCAAGTATCCAATTTTTAATTTTTTCGAAGTTCATTTCCTGTCAACCGTTTCCTGTCCCGCGACAAAAAGCTAGTAACATTGAGATCTCAAAAGGGATAAGGACTTGAGCATTCAGACTTTGTAGGATTATTGAACTATAGCTGTAGATGTCTTTAAATTATTTTGTTTTGTTAGTCATAACTTCCGGTCGGCACCGGTGTAACGAAGAATTTAGACACAGGTTGAAAATTGACCCGGGGATCATTTTTCAACGTTGAATATTGAGACCAAAGATGTTGAATAAAGACCCTAATCCGTTGAAAATTGACCCGAATCGATGAATTTTGATCATGAAACCGGTTCAAAATTCAACAGCAAAGATGCACAAATTTACGAATCAATATACATAACTTGAATTTATTCAATGAATTTATAATGGATTATTTAATTAAATTATCAGTTTTTACACATTTATTTCTTAGATTTACATGTTTATATATTTCAAAATGGGGGAGTGGGGGGGGGGGGGGCAAAGAATGATTTTTTTTTTAATTTACGTATTATTTCGTTTAATATGTAATAATTATTTTATTCAAATAATCTTTAAGCGTATAATGCTGTTTTTCTGATATTTATATTTAAAACCAGGCTTGGGGTAATGCTAAATGTAATGGTAATGCATTGCAATGCATTACATATTTTCAAAGTAATGCTAGTAACGTGTAATGCCACAATTTTAGTATTACAAGTAATGGTAATGTAATGCATTACTTTCAAAAACCTAGTGTAATGCTGGTTTACGTGGAATTACTTTGCATTACTATGCTTTTCTATGCATGTTCATTTGTAAAATCGTGATGAATTGAATAACTGAAATTGTTTTAAAGAAGAAAAATAATTCTTAAGATGAAAATATTTCAGTTATATGATTAAGCATGTTAAAAAAATCCATTCTTAAATTGTCAATATAACTCGCTATATCCATACAATTTCACAACATTTTAAGAGTATTGTTATTAAGAATTTCAAATCATTTAAAAAATGTACTACAATTAGTTGTTCATTCAGTGAATTCACTACTGTGAAGATTGTGTCAACAACACACAATGCCCCCAGGATAATCTAAATATCAAAACAATCTATGCTAAACACCCCAATCACCACCCTTCTGTTGGCTGTGTTCCATTAGAATAGAGAACAGACATATACCCTTCAATGCAAAAATGAATGCACTAAAAAGAATGCACTGTCCAACCATGATCTCTTGAAGCTTAAAAATTACTTCCAGTATTATAACCCATTTAAAAATAATTTTACACGCTCCCCCTCTCTCTCATTTTCAAACCCAAAAGGATGCAGTTCAAAGATGAAACCTTTGAAACTTCACTGATCATAAAGTGCAACAGCAATATTGTTCAAGTCATTGAACCTAATAGTGAACATGAACCTTTAAAAATGTTTAAGCGTGTTTTATATATGAAACATTAGCAAAAGCTTTTCAATCACCTTTTAAACTAGAGACGAGCTCGTTGCAAGCAACGATTAGGTTTTCCGTCGTAGCTGCGTCATATTTGTGACGTATTACAAAAAATTGATAGTTGACCATAGTACAATATTAGATGTGTAAACACTGAGAAACAAAGTATTATATTTCTGTGGCCGTGTAGATTTTACGGTGATAGAGAATTCGTCTGGATCTGCATCGGTCGTGTGCAGTACGAACCGGGTGAGGGAATGTTGGCGTAAAGTGTATAAGGTAAACGGTTGGGGCGCGCTGTGGGCCGTAAGCTAAAACGAAGGGTAGGTTTGCCGTATTCCCGAAGGTCCACCAGTATACAGTTCCAGAGAAATAAACAGGCAATTGGTGCAGGATTCCACATTATTGGACGAGACTCAACGATGGCAACATTATAACAATTTAACAGACAGACATGTCCATGGATATGACCAAAAGTGGCCTCCGGACTCAAGACTCTGGGAGAGTCGGACCTGGCCGGGGCTGGCCGCCGTATTCCAGACTGCGCATTGACAATTGTACATAACTATTTATCAGAATCTTAACAATGAGTATAAATTGCAATTGACAGGTAATGATATAAGTAAGCTGAGTGAAAGATTCACAGATATAAAATAATTAAATAAACTCAATGAGTCTTTGATGCCCAAGAAATGAAAATCTGATAATTGCACAAAGTTGTTTTAAGAGATTAACAGTCCTTGAGACATGACACTGTCTTTTTGAAATCACATATAAAGTCTGAAAAGTGTCAATCACTAAATAAAAAAAGTAACTATGTAAGAAAAAAACTGTGAGAAAAAATTACGAAACAGATGTTGAATTTTACAAGTAAAGTAAAAAAAAAATATAATTGAACAGTGCATTTTGCACGATGATACTACATGTTTATAAGCAAATACAGATCTTAACACGTTGTCTCTAGTTTGATTCGCCGCATTTTATTTACAGAGTGGGACTGTGGTTATGCCCGGTACGAAGGTAAAAAGACCATTGGCAAACGTTTTACACGCACTTTTATCGAACGCAAGCGCCACTGAATCTCTTAGTATATATGCGGAGATCCTGGAAATTTTACAAGGGGTTTTGAAGAATAATTTTGTATTTCGAGGAGGGGGAACATGCGCGGATCAGAACATTTTTCCGGGGTGAGGGTTGAAAAGTCAGACGGTTATTTGAGTTTGCCAAGGGATGTCCGAGGCATATTTGGTAAGTTTATAATGTACACGTAATTGAAAGAAATTTTGCTGGGGGGGGGGGGGGTCTGGAACCCTTTCCCCATCTAGATCCGCGCACGGAGAAGACCGGGGCCGGTAATTTTACTGTAATTTTACCCATTTTTATTTAATTATTCATGTTCATTATTATCAGAACACCAATATTACCTTTCAAAGCAGTTAAAACTTAAAACTTAAGATACGAACCATTTAGTCTCGGTGAGGATTGCGTCCGCCTACGAAAATAATGGCAATTTTCAAGAAATTCGGATGGACGATCTGTGTCCTAGGTCGTCCATCCGATTCTTTTCCTGACTAAAAGCTACAGATCTAGACCTGCAGTTAGAGATTGTCAAACTCTTATTGATTATGTCAATTTGTTTGTCTCATAGAATCATTTTTTAAATCAATAAAGTTTTACCTTAAAAAAAAGAAAGAAATCGGGCACAATTTTCAATGTTAGCATTTTACAATTTTATGGTCTAAGAAAATTTCAAGAAACAACTCTTCATTGCTTTATCCGAAATATTGCATGAAAAAAATTTACATCGCATTTTTTAAATTACAAAAGGATATTCAAAATGAACTTGGATTAACCGCTAACAAACAGGCATAAAGAGAGACTAAGAACCAATTTCTTCTCTTTTATTTTTTTTTTTACATCAAAAGAAATTCAAAAATAAATATATTTTTCTTTGTATGCGTTAATGAAAATGTAGATCAGCAAGGGGTTCTTTTTCGTGCAAGCACCTACTTAACAGATTGTTACACGGGTCTACAACGATGACAAATATCGAAAAGGCAATATTGTGGGTAAAGGATGAATGTGTAGTTTGTTTTTTTAGTTTATTTTTGATACATGTAATTATATTTATCTGGATCGGTTATGTTTGTTAGTTTCTTTTGTTTTTTAAAGAGGGGAATAAAGAAATGAGTAATTTCCAAGCACGTAGCATCGTTTTAGAGTGGGGGGGGGGCAAACTCATCCAACAAATCTTGACAAGGAAAAAAAGATTATTTTTTTTTTAATTTTCCAAAATTTTCAAAATTTCACTTATAATTTCATGATTTTCATACCATTTTTTATACATGCTACCAAAATGGAGGGGGGGGGGGGGACTCCATGATAATTCAATTTTTTTATGTAAATTTTATAAAAATAGTTGCTTCGAGAAAAAGTGGGGAGAGGACTTCTTTATGTCATATAACATGTGAAACTGATTTCATTCCACCCATAAGCTTGAATTAATGAAATAATTTTAATGAAAACAATATTAATAGACGTCATCAATCCCATATCAAACGACATATTACCACTTGATTCTGCGTGTCTTTTTAATGAATTTATAAAGAGCGGCAAATTCTAAAATGTATTTTTAAAGGTAATGTTAGCTGCAAGTTTGTAGACCTTGTATGAAACATTTCGGATGGTAGTCAATTTTTCCGGGATACAGACCGAGCGGTACATATATGCAGCTAAGTGTTCATCTTTATGGCTACACATAACGTACACACGTGTTTCAAAATAACCCAGACGGAAAACGGTAAAGAATTCAGTCATTGGGTCTACGTTTTGTAGAACTTGTAAGAAAACACATTGCGGGTCTGAATGCTTGTTGATGTGTCAATCTATCAATATACAGTTTGTTAAATATTTTCGATTGCTAAGGCTACAGCGTATTTGATGAACATTGAATAACATTTTTTCCATGCCACTTTTTTCCATGGAAGATAGCGAATACAAGTATAAAGCATTAATAAAATTTATTTAATTACCTCTTTAGAATTGTATATGGAATAAATAATTCATAAGTTGCTGCTGTTGAAGGTTGTTTGGTATTTTAGTTTGTAGATGTTTTGCAAGTAAAAAACCTGAAACGCGGGGCAAGTCATAATTAATATCCCTATAATCGAAACTTAAAACTAGCGGCTTTGGATTCAAATATTATCGTATACGAATATTAAGTTCACTTTTTAAAATCATCTCCACGATGATAATTATATTATATCCATCGCAAATCAGTATTTTTTTTTTTGGCTTTAAAAGAATTGTCCTATCAGGAGCAATCCCGCGTTCGTTTAAATTGCCAGCGTACATTTGTCATGTCAGTAATACACATTGTGCTTTATATGACGGCCGTGTATACGTATTGTAGAAAAGTTGAGTTTAATTACCATGCATTGGAACCATTTTATTAACACATCTCCCAGTACTGAAACAATTCAAAATGTCTCTGTTATAATTACACAGTGGGGCGTTAATCGTGTACGTCCAGCTCTACAAGCACATACACTGTCGTCTAGGCGACGGCCTGAATACAGCTAGCGACTCTCCTATCGATCGGTTTCCTGAGTCTCGTAATACATCTAAATATAGACAGGGGCACAGTTATGAAACAAACAACAAAAATAAGGTCAAAGAGGTTTATCTATATGAAATGAAAATGTACATATGTATAAAAACATTTGGGAATTTTATGTGGAATTATTTTTGCGCGCTACATGTATCAGTTAGTGCATTACAAGAAGCCCTTTCATAACCTCATAAACGTGCGCACCCCCACAAAAAATGAACCGAACTGATAACAATTGTTTCTGCATATACTGACTATAAATTACGAAAACATTAAATTGAATACAATAGAAGGATTCAAAATTAATTTCTTTACAACTTTGCTTCAATAATGCATTAGAAATGTTTATTCCTTTTTAAGTTACTGATAAAAAAAACTGTGGACGCCTCTAACTCCCTAATTATAAGGGTCAGCCCCTTTTTCGGCATACCGAATGAAAGGTCTGGGTAAGACCAATAACTTTTAAAATACATGTTATAACAAATTTTTATCAGGTAGAAAACTAACACGGAAAATACGCAATTTTTTTTTATTTTTTTCTTAACTTTGATTCAACATCTATACCACCCCTTTTTTTGCATTTAAATAATAAATAAAATATATCTCGCACAAATTCAATGTATTAGCTTCCAAACCAGCCCATCTTTGAGACTCTGCCAGTCATCGTTAAAGCTAAACCCCCTGGACAAAAGAAGTCGTTAAATTTTACTAAAAGGGGAATAACTCAAAACCGGATAGGGATTGTCCTGAACTAAAATATGCAACGACAACATTACGCATGTTATCAGTCCTGAAAATTTCAAAACAATCGGTTAATAAACGAGCGAGATATTAGGGATCAAAGTTGGCGTCTAGAAGAAAAAAAAATAAGAAGAAATTTGAAAACTTTTCAGAATAATAGTAAGGTTTTCCGCTAAGAGCGGAAAACCTTAATTACAATTTTAAAACTTATTGTCGACTTTTCACAAAGTAATGGTAATGGTATAACATAACTTGACTAGTGCAATGGTAATGTAATGCATTACTTCAAGAAAATTAAGTAATGGTAATGGTAATTTAATACTCTAATTCATGAAGTAATGGTAATGTAATGCATTACTTTACAATGTAGTTCGCCCCAAGCCTGTTTAAAACAATGGTCCCCCCACCGAATATTTGTATACATGGTTACACGGTTAACTATTTAATTAAGTAAAACTCCTTTTTTAAATTCGCTGCATAAATGTACAAATGTAGATAATTTTTTAAAAATTACGTCATGTTGTTTAATTTTGATTTTACATTCACCCAGTAAATTGAAACTTTGATATTGTTCATTGTAAATTTTCTGGGTGGGTGCAAATACAAAATTTACAGTATGTCGATTTGTGATTTTTGTGTTTGCACCCACTCCGTTTGTGAAAACTGTAATTATCTGAATTTTGTATTCACACCCATCCAGTCAATGACAGTTTACAAAATAATGATACGCCAACAAACAATGCTGTAGTAAATACATATCTTGATTGCCGTTTTTATTTTAGTTTTTGTGTGTGCCGTCATGATACATGTTACTTCGGATGTAACTAAATACATGTATAATCAAAATGATAATTTTCTCTAGGCATACAAAATTCTGCTTCATGGAATCTGTGGCAAGTTAGTAAACCAATTTTTTGTACAGAATGACGAACAAATAATTTTGCTTTAATAGTTTCTAAATTGCTTTGATTACAAAACTTTTACATAAAACTAACACTAAATGTTTTCTTTAATATAAATTGGTAAATTGCAATATTTTGAAAATGAAAATACATTTATGTAGTAAAGATCATACAGCATTGTTAGAATAGATGGTTGCACTTCTTATAACAGACACCTAAATTAATTTATCAATTTATTTTAAACGTTCTTTATTGAAATTCAAATGGGTTGGATAACAACAAAGCCTACATGTATGTAAACCCTTTCAAACATACAAAGTCAAGAAGTGGTGTTATCAAATAATATATGGTCATAAGTATATATTATTACTAGTTTATAGAATATTATTGATATTGTATATACAAGACAAGGAATACTTGGATATTAAATAATTATCTGAACATTTACCATATATGATTGTAAGACATATTGTTGGTAGACATGTTCATTCACACTTACATTCACAAACATATCACCTTCATTTAGAGATACAAACATAAGAATGAGATTTTCATGATTCAGCCTATTTAAAAAGAACAGTAAAATAAAGGGAACTGTATACACATGTTATAAGTCGATATATATGTATACTAATTAAATATGTTTAAGTAGTGTAACTTATTTATATCAAAAATCAGAACTATCATAATGTATATAAATAATAGTTAATATGAAAAGGTACACTTTTTAAAGTTTTTTTAAAATAATCGTCTCTTTGTTGAGTGTATTTTGGGCATCCAAGAAAAAAAAATCATAATTTCTTTAGATTTAGACCCACAGTATAAACATCGACTCTCATCAATTAACAAATTCTGAAATAAGTAAGTTTTTTTTTTAAAAAAAGACCGTCTCTTTGTTCAGTGTATTTTGGGCATCCAAGAAAAAAAAATTCATAATTTCTTTAGATTTAGACCCACAGTATAAACATCGACTCTCATCAATTAACAAATTCTGAAATAAGTAAGTTTTTAATTTAGATTACTAGCTTTATTCCGTAGTTTACCTAAAATAATATTTTCTTTCCTATTCTCCAAACTTAAATGTTTGTAAGCTATTGTTATATTTTGTTTTTAAGTTTTGATTTACAGATGGATAAAGTTTATGAGATTTACGTGATTTATTTACATGTAGACCGAAGACGTAACAAAGCTATTGTAATAAGTAATCCGATATAGTGGTAGACAGGAAAAAAGGTCATTCGACCTAAGATTATATGCATGTTCAGTTGGAAAATACGACTGAATTAGATATAACATGTGTTTTGGTACTAAACCATTTAAAATCTTGTAGAATAGAAATAGTTTATGTTTATCCCTTCGAGATTGTAAGGTTTTTAAACCAAGTTCACTATATAAAATGGTGTTTAAACAATTCAGAGTTATCCATGATACAGTTGCCCAACACAACATCACCACATCCCAATCTAGGCCTAGCCGAACTTTATTAAGCGTTTCTTTATTAATTGTATACTTTAGAAATCTTAATATATTTTTTGAATGCCTTTTCATATACATGTATAACATTACAATGTTCAGATCAATCATCCTCCGCTTGTACATGTAGATGCAAACCTACTTTTTTTAATTCCTTTGTTTTCATTTTTACTGTAGATGGTATAAGTCATTAAGTAGGACAAAATATATACCCTCTATTTTGTGTGTTTCTAATTTACAGGTATATAATGAAACTGAAAACTCATAATAATAGAGATGAATTGTATTGTTTAAAAATAAACTATGACTATGCATATGCAGAAAGTTGGCTGGTGCTTCAAAAATAGTTTATCTGGAAAGTTTATAAAAACTATTGTTAAGTCGTATAAAATAAAGACTGCTGCAACTTGTTGGATAAAAATATGACAACCATTCATTTATTATTTTGTCAGGGAGGTATTCTGACTTCTTCAAATTAAGCACAGGTACTTGATGTTATATATTTCTGTCTTAATACAAATAAATATATTACCCTTTACCTTATAAAACGAGGTTATATTTATTTTAAATATTAGAAAAATATACAACGCCAGGTGCCTGTCGAATAAAGCTGTGTTGAATTTACTGAATTGTAACGATAATAATCAATATTTATTAGATAATGATTTGTCAGAGACTATGTCAAGTTTAAACATTAAATTCTATTACACGAAGGAATGATGGTCAATTCTATGTCAAAAATTATCATATTTCGACTAGCCCGCTCCATTCCGAAGAAAATGGTTATCGTCCTAATTTTTTTTTACATAGTATTGTAATGATATAAAATGGATATCATATTTTCGGACTCAGAATTATATAATAAATCGGACATTAATCGGACATATCAACCAACAATAAATCAGCCACGTCCGCATATGTATCGGACAGTATGAAAATTTTAAAACAGAAACTTTCAAATATGTGCATGATTGTACATTTAAACCGTGTGGAGTAAGTTCCAGTTTAAATGAAAACTCTGAAGTTGGGGTCAACTCTCAACAGGATCAATTTTCAACGTGTCGAGGTCATTAAACTTTAGAAGAAAAATAAATTCATACCTTTGAAAAATGACCCCGGGTAAAACATTCGCGATTTTGGTCTCAATTTTCAACGTTGAAAAATGACCACCCGGGTCAATATTCAACGTTGAAAAATGATCCCCGGGTCAATTTTCAACTCGGGTCAATATTCTTCGTTACACCGAAAGCACTTCAATTTTTTTTTTTTTTTTGCATTTTAATTTGTTTCATATAGAATTGAAATATAAGTAATAATCCTTACATATCTTAATAAGGACAAAAACAATTCTATTTCCGGTTAGATATGTCAAATATCTCAGAAAGCGTTTTTTAAATAAATGTTTTATCCACGAAATCTCAGAAAGTCAAGTGATCAATACACAAAACTTATACAAATAATAGACATTCGATAGAAAATGCGTTTAATTGCTCTCATTTTGTCAACCGTCATTTCCGGTCCTCACCGGAAGGGTTAAAACAAATCCAGCTGTTTGAAAGTTTAACTGTTTTCTTTGACAAGTCTAGTACAATTTGTAAACAATAAAGTACAAGTGTCTAATGTTCAAGAAATACTAAGTTTTTATTTTCACTGAGCATTTCCGTTTGTCCGTTTCCTGTCAGCAGACAGAAAAAATAATAACTACACGAGATCTAAGATACGGTGATGACTTGAACAACCAAACTTTGTGGGATAATAGCCCTAAGTTTGTATCCATGTTTACATTATTTTGTTTGAATTGTCGTCACTTCCGGTCGTCACCGGAAGCACTTAAAAATATGTTTTCCTTATTTTTTGTCATGGAATGAATACCGGTATATCATTACACGATCTTATATATGTTAAACAAGCAAACATATTCTACTTCCAGTGACTTATATCAAATATCTTAGGTACCTATCCTTTTTTTATAAATTTGATACCCGGGAGATTTTAGTCACTGTAAGTGATTGAGACACGAACATTTATGAATAATAGACAATTGATTGAAGATGTGTTTAACGGGTCTCTTCTGTCAACTGTCACTTCCGATACTCACAAGAAGAGTTTATACAAGTCATGTTTAACCGATTGTCTTTGGTGTTTTATATAGGATAATAAAAAGTGATGTACACTAGGCAAATGTATAAAAAAAACTAGCTTTTATTTTCATCAATCACTTCCGTTCGTCCGTTTCCGGCCTCGAGACAAACAAGAGGCCCAGGGGCCACATCGCTCATCTAAGCAACAATTGCCTTAATTCTGATCAAATTAGCATTACAGTATCAAAATATCTTGACAACTGAGTACATTAGATCTTGCCAAAAAAAATTGAAAATCTGCCAATTTTATCCACCTCTTTTTGGGGTAAATACCAAGCCCCTTTTGTTGTTGTACCTGTAAGAAAAAAAATTCTCTATTCCTATATACCCCCCCCCCCCATTTCGGGGGCCCACTTTTCTCTAGGGAATCATGGTTTCATAAAACTTTAATCTGCATAACCTGTGCTTTCACACAAAGTACTGAGTTTTGGACCGAAAACTTTCCCAGAATATTTCTAAAGATTTTCTCTTTATATTCCTATGTAAAAATTCAAACCGCCATCAGTCGGTCCCGCCCTACCACTAGAGACTGTGATTTTGCAAACTTGAATTTACACTACCCGAGGATGCCTCTACATAAGGAATAAGGAATCATTCTTTGAGTATTATGAGGTGATAATTTTGGTCGGGGCGTGATTAAATCCAATAAAGCCCGAAGGGCTTTATGATAGGTTTGAGCACGCCACGACCGAAAGTATCACCTCATAATATTCAAATAATGATTCTGTATTACTTATATTTATATAATTTTAAGCAATCGTACGAATAAATATTTAAATATCAATATGCAAACCCCGCTGGGGCCTCAATTTGGCGTCATTTGTATTATGGGTTATATAGTACAAAATCGATACGTAGTGTTATCACAGGCAAAGACTGGAAAATGTAAATATACAAGTTCAAGCTTTTCTGGCCAAATAGTCTTTAAAAAGAAGATTTTTAAAGATTTTCTCTATATATTCCTAAATGAAAATTAATCCCCCATTGTGGCCTCACCCTACCCCTGGACTATTATTTAAACAAACTTGAATTTATATGATCTGGGGATGCTTCCACTCAAATTTGGGCTTTCCTGGCCTAATAGTTTTGAGAAGAAGACTTTAAAAGATTTTCTCTATATATAAAATTGATCCCCCAATTGTGGCCCCGCCCTACCCCCAGGGACCATGATTTGAACTAACTTGAATCAACATTATCTGAGGATCCTTCCACTCAAAGCTGAGCTTTCTTGGCCAAATAGTTTTTAAAAGATTTTTTAAAAAGGTTTTCTCTATATATTCTTTTATAAAAATGTATCCCTCAATTGTTGCCCTATCCTACCCCCGGGGACCATGATTTAAACAAACTTGAATTTACACTATCTGAGGATGCTTCCACTCAAATTTGAGGATTCCTGGCCTAATAGTTTTTGAGAGGAAGATTTTTAAAGATTTTCTCTATATATTCCTATGTAAAAATTGATCCCCCAATTGTGGCCCCATCCTACCCCCGGGGGCTATGGTTTGAACAAACTTGAATCTTTTTACCTGAGGATGCTTCCATTTTAATTTGAGCTTTTCTGGCTTAATAGTTTTGAGAAGAAGATTTTTAAAGATGTTCTCCAAATATTCCTATGTAAAACTTGATCCCCCAATTGTGGCCCTACCCTACCCCCGGGGATCAAAATTTGAACAAACGTGAATCTACACTTCCTGGGGATGCTTCCATTTTTGTTTTAGCTTTTCTGACCTGATTGTTTTTGAGAAGAAGATTTTTAAAGATTTTCCCCATATATTCCTATGTGAAACTTGATCCCCCAATTGTGGCCCCACCCTACCCCCGGGGGCTATGGTTGAACAAACTTGAATCTTTCTACCTGAGGTTGCTTCCATTTTAATTTGAGCTTTTCTGGCTTAATAGTTTTTGAGAAGAAGATTTTTAAAGATTTTCTCCAAATATTCCTATGTAAAACTTGATCCCCCAATTGTGGCCCTTCCCTACCCCCGGGGATCAAAATTTGAACAAACGTGAATCTACACCTCCTGAGGATGCTTCCATTTTTGTTTGAGCTTTTCTGACCTGATAGTTTTTGAGAAGAAGATTTTTAAAGATTTTCTCTATATATTCCTATGTAAAACTTGATCTCCCAATTGTGGCCCCACCCTACCCCCGAGAACCATGATTTGAACAAACTTAAATATACACTATCTGATGGTGCCTACACACAAGTTTAAGCTTTTCAGGCCGAATAGTTTTGTAGAAGAAGATTTTAGAAAATTCTTACAATTTTTCAATAATTCTCAATTATCTCCCCTTGAAAAAAGGCGTGGCACTTCATTTTGACAAACTTGAATCCCCTTTACCTAGTGGTGCTTTGTGCCAAATTTAGTTGAAATCTGCCCAGTGGTTCTTGAGAAGAAGATGAAAATGTGAAAAGTTTACAACAACGACGACGACAACAACGACGACGACAGACAACGGACAAATTATAATCAGAAAAGCTCACTTGAGCCTTTTGGCTCATGTGAGCTAAAAAGGTTAAGTTTACAATACAATAAGTTGTTAAAGTTGGTTTCTGGAAGAACAGACTTTGAAAATTTTCTTAATAAATATTGACCAATTTTTTTCTTAATTTTTTAATCTTTAGTTTTTAAGATCTGTGTACAAACATTGTGAGCAAATCTCTGTATCTTGCTTATAATTCGAAGCTTAACACTCAAATACGGTTAGTAAATAGAAATTGTAAATAATTAAACAAAAGAAACATGCACTATCACAAATAAAGAACACAATTTATCATTTCGAAATGAATCATATATATACATGCATATACCTACATATTTCCGTCAGCGATATCAAACTATATTTAAACTGAATAAACTCGAGAAAATGCCGATCATCTCAACAAAACCTATTGCATTAATCTACCATTACGCAAAAGATAATTCCGAATTACCGATAGAACGAATTGTATTTCAGTACTTTTTTGATACATCAGATTTTGCTTAATTTGCGCAGGTAATCAGTTAACTGTTTGATTTACCGAAGTCTCTGTTTGATTTGATACGTAAAAATCACGAAATACAGACGGTAGTTCCCAGGTTACAAAGCATAAATAATGAAAACGAAACGAAAATCAGAACAAGCTAATACCAACGTCATATGTGAAAACTGTCAACGCATTGAACTACTTAGCCTCAATTTACTTCACAAAATCGGCACCAATATATTTTGCATGTTTCAAAAATTTCCCTTCATACGCGAACTGTTGTACAACAAGCAAATTCATCACAGTCAGATCGACCCTATTTCGTATAATGTTATGGCTGCTTTAAACAAAGAACCTCGTTTTAGAAGTATAGAATACGAGTCTTGATAAAATGGATATGCAAACCCGGGCCGTGGCAAAATAAAAGCCGGGGCAGATCGGCAATCGTCAATTCCAAATACGCATTATTTTGCAGCAATATTTACAGCGAATACAAATATACTGGTCCATCAAATATCCTGACATTTTAATGAGATTGGCAGATTAATAACTGCCAATCTTTTGTTTTGCTCAGGCCAAGTCTTGCCTACCCACTTTACCATATGCCGAACCCGAAGCTATTAAACTGATTGAAACACGCCTTTCCTTTATTATTATTTTCGTAATTACTCAGATTTGAAACAGAATTAGCACTTATTTTTTGCAATTTATATTTTCCTTCCCAAAAGGAAAATTTATGCTAAACTACGTTGAATTGGACTCGCTAGTTCTTGAGAAGAAGATTTTTAAAAATGAACCCCTCTTTTTCTACAGTGTCAAGGTTTTCTCCGCTTTGAATACAGATCGGACTTTTATTTCTGCAATTTATATTCGCCCTCCCATAAGGATGTTTTGTGCCGAATTTGGTTGAAATTGGAAAAGCGGTTTTAGAGAAGTAGTTCAAAATGTAAAAAGTTTAGAGACGAACAGACGGACAGACGGACGGACGGACGGACAGACAGACGGACAGACGGACGACGGACAACATGTGATCAGAATAGCTCACTTGAGCTTTCAGCTCAGTTGAGCTGAAAAGCTAGTTTCACCAGGATCTTAGATTTGGCAGAGAGTATCGATATTTCATTGTATCATATAAAACAAAATCGGACGGAAGACCTACTCGTTACTCGTAACAAGATCTAGTTATTATCATTATCATCATTATTATTATTTAATGTTATTCCACGGTGACTTTATTATTAGAAGAAAACGGAAGACCATTCTATAATTCTTTTGGTTTTTTTTTTTTCACTTTTCTTATTATTCTTTTTGTTTCTTTCCGATTTTGTGCAGACGGTTTTCCGACGATGTTTGGTTTGATTTTGTTCAAAATTTGTTAAATAAGTTTATGGGTTTTTTCAGTTTTTAAGAATACACTTTCGGTCGGAAATAATCGTCGTAAAACGAATAAAAATGTCACTTTTGTTTGCAACGTTTTTCTAAAACGAATTAAGGTATAAGATTAAAATTTTCAGAGATGATTGATTTACCGTTTGTCTATTGCACATCGGTCAAGAAAATAAATGTCTGCCGTCACTTCCGGTCATCACCAGAAGGAAATTTGAAAGAAAAAAATAATGTTTCATCTTTTGAAATTTTTCTTTAAAATTGTTACACTGTATAATGATCTTTTTACTGATTCAGAATATAAAATATTATTTCAAAATCGATCAATGCATTTTCGTGTTATTAAGGACCAACGTCCTAAAGTGAGATTACGAGTACATTGTAGCTCAGGCGTTAAAGTCGTGGACTTGTGCTCAGACGACCCTGTTCAAGCCCAGAGTGCCGCAGAAATATTTCACTCATTTATGGCCTAGATTTACGATTTTATTTTTAAAGGGTATGGTTTTATATCATCTACCCCAAAACCGGACATTAATCTTGAATTCATTGAATGAAAATTAAATTCTTGTTAAAAATTTAGTTTATTAAATGGCCTCAGACTAATTTGAAAACATGATATCTAAGTTACGTTTACAATTCTACGTCTGATGAAATCTTTTTGAATTGACTGAATGATTTGAAAAGTTTTCGAAATTTTTAAGCTCATTTAAATCGTGTAAATATGGTCCCAGACTAATTTTAAAACATGATATCTAGATTACGCTTGCAATTCTGCCTCTGATGACATCTTTTGTCATACTTTTATACTCAAAAATTCGTGTTAAAATGACATCAGGTTTATTCTAAATCATAGTGTTTAAGTTGGGCTAGCAATTCGGCGTTTGATGGCATCTTTTTTTAAATTTATTTGATGAAATTTGTCAAAAATTGTAAACTTGTTTAATCTTGTTAAAATGGCTTTATTCTTCTTTAAAAACATAATATGTAAGTTGTGCTTGCAATTCTGCGTCTGATGGCATTTTTTTTTTTAAATTGAGTAGATGAATTGTTAATTTTTTGAAAAAAATGAAAATCGATTTAAAAAGATCTCAGGCTAATTCTATAACATAATATCTAAGTTGCGGTTGCAATTGTTCGTCGGATGAAATCTTTCTGGAGTTTATTGGCTGAAATTTAATTTTTCTGAAACAGTTTGAAACCGGACGGATGACCCACTCGTTGCTCGTAACGAAATTTCATCTAGTTATAAGGGTCTTCCATTTCCAACGGAAGACCCTACTGTTTACTTGAGCTTTCATTTTATATTAAATGAAATAGGGACTGGCCCCTCAAATTAGGGTTCAAGGGGGCTTTAAAGTCTTTCTGCAAAATGTCTTTACGAAACAATAATTTGTTATCAATTATAGAAGGAAAAGTGTGCGATGTACAGCTGTTTATCTATAGAGTGCATTACCTAAGTCATACATGTATGTTACGTAATTAGAGGTTTTAAAGGGGAAGGATTCCAAAACATCTAGAAAAAGAAAAATATGTTGATAAGCATTGTAGTAAAAAAGAATATGAGAACTAACATTTTTTCTGTTGGTGGCCCCAGTAAGGAGCTGAAGAGTCTGTTTCTAAACAAAGCTCTTCAGGTATCTTTAGAACAGTTAACAATTCATGAATATTTCTTGAACAAAATATGTTGCAATACTTTTCGTTTGATATCATGAAAAAAGGGCTGGCCAGGGGTCAAAGTCTTTTTGAAATAGGTTTATTAGCAATAATTTGTTATTAGTCATAAAAGCAATAAAACGAGCTTATCAAACTTAATTGAAAACTTAAATCCGCTTTAAAATCGTACGATGCATTTAAGAACTCTAGGGCTTTTAAATTTGGTTTTTCAGGAAATTTTGATTCCACATTCTTGGTAAGGAAAATAATGTAATGTTTAAAGTTAAACTAACTCCACCTAAAACAATTCAATAATTGTTAAGTGGTACTTAAACACATTCCGAATTTGTTAACTCGTACCAGGAATAATTAGGGTCTTCCGTTTTCAACGGAAGACCCTTTTGTTTTTCTACGGTTTCTTTTTTTTCTTATTCTTATTATTATTATTCTTTTTATTTTTTTTCCAACTCAAATATTTCAAAAACGCTTGCATCGATTGTTTTAAAATTTACAGGTGTAATGTGTATCTAAAAGATCTCTATGATATGAAAAAATTATTTGATGACGTCATCAATTTCGTCAGATATTGACGTTTTTCACGTTTTAAAAAGTGATTTTGTCCGGAGCTTTTCTCATTTTTGATTTAAGATAAAGCTATGAGATTTACAGAGAAGGTAGAACAATCGTTTTACTTATGACATAAGGCTGGAAACTCAATTCGGCCACTTCCGGTCGAAACCGGAAGCAAAATCAATTTTTTTGAATTTTCATGTTTTTCAATTTTTAAAATTTTACGTACGTATCTTACAGTAATTTTTATGCTGAGTTCAAAACTGTAATCCGTTTTTGAATCGGACGATGCATTACAGAGATATCGGGGTTTAAAAATTGATTTTTCCGGAAATTTTGATTCTGCGTCCTTGGTTTAAAAAATAGCGTTTTGTTTAAAGTGAAATTAACTCGTACCAAAAATAATTGCTAAGTCGTACTTAAACACATTCGGATTTTTTTGTTAAGTCGTTCTTGAAATCAGAAAGGTTTTTGTTAAGTCGTACTTAAAATGATTCGGATATTGTTAAGTCGTACCAGGAATAATTCGATTGTTTTCATCTTTTTACTTTAGTTACTTTTGTTATTGGTTTAGGAGCTCTGCTTCTTACAGGAACTTCCAGCTTTACATCCGACATTAACGGAAGACCCACTCGTTGCTTTGCAACGAGCTTTGCTCTAGTTATTATTATTTTTTTTCTTTTTCTTTTTTTTCTGACTCCTTTTCGACTTCATAACTCAAAAAATTTTTAACTTATTTGAAGGAAACTTTCAGAGATTATGTGCAATTAGAATGCCTCAAAGATGTTAAAGTTTCCATAACAACGTCACTTCCGTTTTGACGTTACGTCATTTTTAAACTTTAAAAAAAGTCATTTTGTCCGCGACATTTCTCAAAAACGCTTTAAGATAGAGTCTTGAAATTTTCTGTGCTTATGAATTTGGCAATTTACATGTGCAATAAGGCTGGAAATAAAAATCCGTCACTTCCGGTCGAAACCGGAAGTGAAACAAATTTTTCGAAAAAATGAATTTTCGGATCAAATCAAAAATGAATATGTGTTTCATAGAGCTTATCAAACTGAATCTAACACTGAAATCCGTTTTAAAATCGGACAATGCATTAAAGAGATATCGGGGTTTTAAAATTGATTTTTCCGGAAATTTTTTTTCCGCGTCCTTGGTTTAAAAAATAGCGTAATCTTCAAAGTAAAGTTAACTTGTACCAAAAATAATTGTAAGTCGTACTTGAACATATTCGGATATTTTTTGTTAGGTCGTTCTTGAAATCAGGAAGGGTTTTGTTAAGTCGTACTTAAAATCATTCGGATTTTGTTAAGTCGTACCAGGAATAATTCGATTTTTTCATATTTTTATTTTTGTTACACTTGTTATTGGTTCAAGAGCTCTGCTTCTTTCAGGAACTTCCAGCTTTACTTCCGACATTAACGGAAGACCCACTCGTTGCTTTGCAACGAGCTTTGCTCTAGTATTCTAATTCTTTTTTTTCTTTTTTTTCAGTTTCTAATGTTTATTCTGCTTCTTAAGGGAATTTCTAGCTTTTCTTTTGACATCAACGGGGGTTCTATTCGTTGTTTTGCAACGAGCTTTCCTCTAGTTAGTATAATTGTTTTGTTTTGTTTTTTTGTTTCAATAATTTCATGAAACATACTTTTTTATAAATGGAATTTTGTTAACATCTACCTAAGTTTATCAATAATGCTTGGATGACAAAAAAGCTAATGCATTCTTTCAATAAATTCAAAACTGTGTTGCAAATATCATCAGCTTTAATACTGAGCATTATTGACTATAGTAAACCTTAAAAATATTCAACTAAATGATAAGTCACATTAAAGTAGATGTTAGATTTTGTGTGACATACCCTGTACAAACCACATCAGTTTAACAAGAAATGAAATTGTAGTAAAAGAAGTGGCAGAGCGCATAAGCGACATACACAAATAAATTATACTATAAACAAACATATGATTAAAAAAGATACACATGATATTTTTGTTTCAACTTTGCAAATTGTATTAACATGTTATTATTTTTTTCCTATATTAGGAGTCACACAAACTCCTTCTTTATATATATTTTACATGCCTTTTGTACTTTAACTTTTGGCCATTTAATACATTTGAAAATGGTGTATTTAATAAAAGGAATAACATCATAATAAATTATTATTTGATTGTTTGCGGTTGTGTGACGTTTTTGTTGCTAAAAGGTAACACATATTTAGTACGATTAAACATTAATCTCTTTCTTTCTTTTTCATATTTATGTAAAAAAGTAAAGTTTTGACAAATAGTGAAATGGACTATCTAAATATTACGATATATATCTTTACAAACATTTCATTATTACCTGCATTCGTTCCGAGTAGGTTTTGTACCTCTATTTTGAAGCTGTACTTTTCCAGTATTTCTTTATGTTTTAAAACCAACACAGGGTGTGGAAAAGAATTTGACGTTTCTTTGAATTCCGCATCATTGAGATTAAGTAAGTCATAGGTTTTTGAATTATTTTTCTTTTTTTTCCATAGCACATTATTTGGAACAGGCACGGATTTTATCGTCATCGTAAAACATAGGCCACCATCTTCTGTTTCCTTATATTTCTCCAAAAATACATCAGGAGCACCTAGTAATGTAACAAAAAAACACAATAAACACATGGTACAACAGAAGGTGAAAAACATTATTGGCAATGTTTAAACAGTATTTTAGTACAACTGATGAATTACACAATAGGGCTACAAAATGCATTCATCAAGACATACATGTACCAAAACCTTAACTGACTTGGTCTAGTGTTCAGAAATAGATTAGATTTAATTGGACAAAAAATAATATAATAAAAATACTTTGAATAAAATAGAAGATCCAAACAAATAAATAAATAAAACAAACAAATATGAAAAAAATAAATAAAAGTACTCGTTTAAACCTTCATATATCATTTTGATATCGTACTGTTTTGTTAATTTGAATGTTATACCTATCGTATATCGATGATATGTTTAAAAATGTATTCTTGAAAGTTAACTGACGATAATAATGCCACAAAAGTCAGCCTTATTGCCATTCTAGGTACGAATTTAGATTTTGAAAACTAAAATTTTACGACACTTGATCAAAACTTTTTGCAAAACATTGAAAGATCACATACTGCAACCACAATTGGAAATAAAATACCAAAAACAAACAAAAGAAAAACAACATTATTTATAATAAAGGTCTGACCGGTTTGCTATGCTCGCTATAACGGTTCCCAATTTAAAACTAGTACATTGTAATTTCAAATAGATACATGTACAAGGGCTGATCCGAAGGTAATGCCACACTATACCTGCGCTTCTCAATGACGCACAGATGTATAAAATGATACATCAACATTTTTCTTATCTAAAATTGTATTCCAATTAAAATTTTTACTAAATTTCGTTGAACATTTAACAAGATATTGATGTTTATAGCATGATATATACGTGACATCGCTGCGTCATAAATTTACATATTTTTAAGTTTGTATACATGAATAAATAGCATGCTTCAAAATTTGAAAATGGCCTCAACCATACAATATTTAAAAAAATATATATAATCAACTTTTTCTAACTGTTTTGAAATGTTTTGGACTGTTACTGTCCATTTCGCAAATCTACCCAATGCCTTTCGTCTCTACCTTAGTGGATAAAAAGGATGGATATGCTAATAGTGATAAGATACATTTTTGCTTCGATGAATAGAAATCACTAGCAAATGTTCTGGAATTGACACATCAACCTAAAATGAAGAATGAGTGAACAAAGTGCTTTAAATGTGGTTTTAATACCTAATAAAAAGCATATGTTATGTTAATAAATAAATCAAATAAACAGAAGACATAGGCTCTGAAGGAAAGTTAAAGCTGGATCTTAAGTCAATAGCTATATCATAAAGCTACGTTCATGACTTCTTGAAGATACCTCGACAAACTGATTGCACATTAAATAATCCATAAAACTACTTCATCAATTACAAAAATATTAACTAGTTACTTTATAAAAATAATTGAAAAAAAATGTAAAATAGAGCATCGTGGCGAATATATAAAGAGTATACTAAATTACAAAAGTCTACCAGAACGCCAAAGATCTAGAAATGACTTCGCTAGCGTTCGGCGGCTATCGTTACCTCATGCAATACAAAATATATTATCTTCAAAAATATTTATCAGTCTGAGAATGCATTAAAATTTTCAGGTCTGAATTAAAAAAAGGTAGATATCCTAAAGCATGGATTTTTGTTATTTTAAGCGGATTTTTTACGATTTTATAGCATTTGTGACATTATTTTTGGATCAACCCTCGTAATTTATGAGTTGGGTTTTATACCGAAAACTGAGCATCATATAGTGCAAACTCTGCAGTATCATATATAAATTATCATTAAATATAGTAAGTTTCAAATATCTAGTAAAGATAATTAATTCAATAATTGTTCATTAACATTGACAATTAATTCGTTTCCGAGACTCTTGCTTAGAATCAACGCGTTGTTAACCCCCTCTCCCGCAGTCAGGCACTTTAACGCATAATTCGTTACCTTACAACCACGCATGTTGATGCATATACATGTGCCAATACCTTTACGCAATAATCAAACATTTAAATAAATTCTTGAGTCTAGAATATACTTCGATTCTGGGCATAAGAAAAAGTACAGATTTTCAGTTCGGTAAGTAAAGTATCATATTTTCAGCAACATCATTAACATAAATTAAAAATGAACAGAGCACTGGAGAACATGCACTCGAAGACAATTGATCTTTGTACATAACGTTTTGGGTACGACACTCCGGTAGGTTGAGACAACTCCGAGTTTACTGACCGTCGATATTATGATAAATTTAAAAAGTGTTTATTTTTTATGAAAACAGTGCTAAATATTAATATCAAGTAAATGTTTTCGCAATGATATTATTTTTCTACTTCGGAAGCGAGTCAATCTTTGAAACTGCCGCACGATTGTATCACGTGACAGTTAAAAATAGATAACTGTTTTACCTTAATAAAAAACAAAAAGTGTAACATTACCCCGCAGTTCATTTGTATGTATTATACAATAACTCGATCGGCAATTTGATCATGTTTATAGTATAACTGCTAGCAACCTATCGGTAAAAGCATGAAATAAATATTGGCATTATTTATCGGAAACCTTTTCCACTTACTCAATTTCATTGAAAATACTAACGCTACGTATTTCTTATTTAAAACAACGAAACACAGAATTTCTAGCAGCATTTTTCAAGTAGTTTAGGTCATATGCTTTTGATATTTGCCAAATTCAACATTCATAATATTCGGGGAAGTGTTACACTTTTGCCTTTTTTGTACACACTGACAGAGGATCGAAGCCCGGTCAAGCCACATAAATGTCTATCTGTTTACCCAATAACACTCGCTAATAAAACAAAATATCCATGATCCATGCCCGTATTATCCTGATTATATCGAAACTGACATTCATCTTGTGTATCAGTATAAAATAAACTGATTTCGGCATTGTTAACATGCATTCCGATTATTTGTCTCTCGACATTGATCTTCTGCATGTGACGTCATCAATGATGATTACAGTCATTTCATGCATATCTTTTACAATTTAATGCTATGCTATGGTATGCGATTTTAATGATATGCTATGAGATTTGTATGCTATGCTATGAGATTTGTATGCTATGCTATGAGAAATTGAAATGAAGGGCTTAATGATATGGTATGCTATGCTATGCTATGGTATGCTATGAGATTTGAACAAAAACGCCTCCATACACAGAAGATTTCCACACATTTCGAAGTAAAATAATAAGAAGCCAAAGTTTACCACAAATCTATCATGTAAACATTTATTTTTTCAAATAAAAACATTTAAAACCGAGTTAAAATAACGGTGTATGCTATGCTATGGTATGATATGACGAATGTGATTCTATGAGATTGTATGCTATGGTATGAGATTCCAATGATATGCTATGAGATTCCAATGCTATGCTATGAGATTTCAATGCTATGCTATGATATGGTGTATGTTGTAAAAGATATGCTTGAACTTACTGTATATGTTATACAGAGCAATCGAAAATATATCCAGTGAGAAGAGTCTCTAGTGACATGTACCACAGCATGAATGACCATCTTTAAGTTCTCCTTAAAGATAGCTTAAAGACGATCTTTAAGCCACCTTTAAGCTATATGTGTTGCTTAAAGATGGCTTAAAGAAAGCGTAGAGATGGCTTAAAGGCAGCTTAAAAACTATATTTAAGCCACTTTTAAGCCACCTTTAAGGACAACTTATAGGTCCTTAATGTCCAAACTTCTTTAAGCCACCTTTAAGCTACCTTTAAGCCACCTTTAAGCCATTAAACAATCTTTTAATTCAATATTGTGCTTAATTTACCAAAAAAATTTGATAACTATATGATTATGATAGAAAAGGTATTAAAACGGTTTTTGGGAGTTGATTTTTAATCAACTCTTCTATGCAGTCACTCGGACAAACCAAAAGTGAAACAGTGTTTGGACCTCAGCACAAATCATTGCTCATGACAAGACTTAGTTCTTGAAAATAATTGATGAATTCGATGTAATGTATGCTAAAGCATTGTTTTTCAAGGAAACTTATTTACAAATACCTTAAAAATAGTCAGATTTTAAATGGTACGAGCAATTTAAATATTTTTTGTAGTCGTATGTATTCCTACGCCAGAGTTCAATATAGTCTCGTTCAACCCGACGCTCGGCTGTCTCCGTAAACCCTTGTCGGGGATTCACGGTGTCAGCCGAGCGTTTGGTTGAACGAGACTAGAGTTCAATATTGCTTGGATCCATACAATTTTCGAGAAATATTTCTACCACTGATACATAGTTTGATTAAATTAATTATATCTTTAAATATTATTTAACATGATTCATATGGAGGTTTCTCGACATTCTAGTCGAAAAAGTTCAAAAATTCATATGATAAAAATATGCGTAATTCAAATTAGAAACTACGTATACATGTACTTCTCACGCAAAATAACATATCATTGATTTTAAAATAAATGAACATCGACAAAATCAACTCCCGTCAGTTCTTCAGTACTTTGATTGTTCTAGAAAATGAAAAAAAAATAATCAAAACGCCCAAGACGAGGATTAAACCCGGGACCCTTCGTTTACCAGCATCACCTCACTTCCTCTGCGCCACGGCAACTTACATATTGAAGGAGGTTTCTATATCCTATAGATCAGTGGATATTGAATCAATGTATTCAATGTGTATCTTTTACTTGAAAAGATTTTGACTTCCATTCAAATTGTTTCAATCAGTCATATCTAATTTATAAATTACATGCATGCATATATTTAGAATGAAATACGGAACTTGGTCTTCAGTGAAAAAAAAATATTATACCTTAATGGAAACCGTTAGGCTTACTTAGTAAATAAATTTAAACTGAGTAGATAAACGATCATCTAATTCATAGCTAAATGAAATGCAAGGAAGAAGATAAAATCATTTCTTTTAATAAATGCATTGAAACTATTAGGGTATTAGATCTACGCAATTTTCCCGGTTTTCATTATCACGACGCCGTTCCAGTATGTTTAAACATTTAATTGTATACATGATTTTTAGACTATCAATTCTATAACAAACAATATTACCAATTACGGGTGACGTATTTACTGCATGTGGCAATTGCAAATGATGTATACATATACTTGTACATACAATTGTATGATGTACCAGGCCGGGTATGTGACATATTTACTCTTATACATATTTTTAAACAATTAACCCCTATTATTGATCACCGGTACATGAATTAATTAGCCTCTAGATTTTACTCTTACTTACATGTATATTTAATTTGTAGATGTGACATTTTTAAAACCCAGAGTTAGGAAATAATACTTTGTAAATGTATTACAAATGTAAATAAACTTTTATTCACTAGACTTATCGTATACACGTACATACTAAGATTTCAACGCCTTTAGAAACCCTGACTTGCACCTGGGCACACGACATACCTGTTGTGTATATCTTGTATATTCTGTGTTAGTTCCCGGGGTTTTCTTAAGTTGAACAAACAATAGACTCTAATTAGATATACACAAACGTGCACCTGGGCAAACGACACAACTGTTGTGTATATCTTGTATATTCTGTGTTAGTTCCAGGGGTTTTCTTAAGTTAGACAAACAATAGACTCTAATTAGATATACACAAACGAACAAAACTATGTCTAGACAAACACAGCAGTAATATCCTGCCCGATATAAAAAGGCAGTTGAGAGTCTTTTCATCCTTAACATGTATCTAGCTGATCTTGAATTAGACCTAGACATAATATTACAATTGAAATAAAATACATACCTTCAACCGATTATTAAATTAAATCATACAGTTTTGGTTCATTATCTTTATTTTGTTTAATAACCGGATGAACTAAATGAGAGAGAGAGAGAGAGAGAGAGAGAGATTTATTTTACCGATTAATTTATAATAGGAAACAAACATACTTAAATATAATTTCATGCACAAATTAAGATACAGAGATTGCGCTCACCCCTATAATAATTTTGAAACACAAAAAAATTATAAAGAATTTTATAACGGCAATCTGTGTCCATCGGAGCGTTGTTGATGATAGCGATATGTGTTTAATGGAGCGACAATTAAAACCGCCTGAAACACCCCCCCCCCTTCCTTGGAAATTATATAACCACTCGGATCACCCCCTCCCGTCCCTTTAAAAGAGCTTTTGCATTCAATATATGTTTTTATTGTTCAGTTTGATCAAACTTGACTTAAAGGGAACTTAAAGATGGTTTAAAGACAACTTAAAGGGAGCGTAAATGCTACTTAAAGATGCTTAAAGGTAGCTTAAATATGTCTTAAAGGTGTCTTAAAGAAGTTTGGACATTAAGGCCCTTTAAGCTCAGCCTAAAGGTGGCTTAAAGGTGGTAAAATATTGTATATCCTTTAAGCAACCTTTACGCCACCTTAAAGCCACCTTTAAGGACTTGCTTAAAGATTATTTTACGCCATGTGTACGCCTGTAGTTTTTATAACTTAAACCAGAGATAAAGTAAAAGTTGTCATATTTCTGATTAAAATATGACATCATGCTGCTTATTGTGACGTCATATCGATCAAATGTATTTTTACTCTGAGAGTTGCCTTATTATTCCCGCGCAAGAAAACCATTGCAAAATAGTTCCTCCGATTCCATAAGTCTGAAGTTTGAATAAAAACACCTTTGTGCCAATCTCTATCAAAAGCTTTCGTAAGATCGCAGAAGAAAATATAACAATATTTCCCATTATATATGCTGTGATAAGTCTCTAATAACTGTAAGAATTGCCAGGTAAAAAAACCGGCCTGGTATTTATTAAAGAAACTGTTTTGATGAAAAAAAAATGTTTACATATTACTCTTTCCATGACTTGACTTACACAGCATAAAAAAGGACACTGGTCTATCATTATTTTGTGAAGAAGGGTCCTCCGTTTTGAAAAGAGGTAAGACATGTGCCACTTTCCAGTGACAAGGGAGTGATTTTTTACGCAGATTTTTGTTGAAAAGCATACAGTGTGATCTGGAGATAGTGTGCCTAGTTGATTTCAGAATCTTTTGACTTATAAAATCGGCCCCTTTAGCTTTCTTTACAGGGAGGATGGAGATAATATCAATATTTTTTTTTCTTCAATAAGAATATCATCAAGACTGTTGTTGCATAAGGCATATAAATTTGATAGATTTGTAAAAAACTGTCTTTTCTTCATCTGAAAATGCTACAATGTTCATACCGTTATCAGAAATGGTTTGTTGCTGCGGAATAACATTAATTTTATTGCTTTAACATGTGAAACCTCTTTGATTAGTATCCAGTATAATTAATTTTAACTTTGAGTAGTCATTAAGATATGTTTCAATGTTATTGTAGTGGTATGAATATCTTGATTTTGCATGGTTTTGTTTCCTCTTACATGTGGTAAAATTTCTTCATCGTAAATATCTTTAAATTCTATTCCATCTATAATTTTTTCAAAGTAAAATCTAACTGATCAACTGGGACCCCCCCCCCAAAAAAAAAAAAAAAACCACAAAAAAACACAAAAAAAAAACACAAAAAAAAACTAAATGTAAGAACTAGAGCTATCAACAAATACAAATACATTTAAATAAACCTTAAAAACTATATTTTAAGCTATGCACGTTTTCATAAGCTTTTATATCACCTACATTTCAATAGTTTTGATTAAAAAGGCACCGCACACTTCATAAATTACGTTATTCACACAATATCGTACTCTGCGCTTTTGATAAAGGGATAACGTCACAAACAGTGATTAATGTAGAGCTGCTATAACGTCACAATAGTGAAAGGGGCGAGGTTTAACTGGATATATATATATATATATATATATATATATATATATATATATATATATATATATATATATATATATATATATATATATATATATATATATCTGTGTGTGTGTTTGTGTGTGTGTGTATTTTAAACAATGATAACGTTGTTAACATACATTCAATAAATTAATGTTGTTACCTAGTACTATAGCTTCACTTATACTTTTGCCCACGGGGTTGACAGCAGTGAGTCGGTAGGTGCCAGCGTCATATTTATCCACTTCGGTAATAGTTAGTGACCGGCCATTGGTATCCACCTCACATTTCGTATTTGTTGAAATGCGTTTATCAACGTCCATACCCTCTATAACCACGTTCTTAGTCCAATACACATCATTCACTGACGGCGATTCATCATATAAAATGACATCAAATTTTAATTTGACTGAACGCCCTTGTAAAGTGCACATCCCCTCAGATATATATGGCTTATCTAAAACAAATGTTGAATTCAATAAAACATGACCTTCTTATTGAAGACACTAATTTCGCATTTCAAAACAAAATGTATTTATAGAAAGAGTCTTTTCGTTATCGGACATACTTCTTTTATTTGGAACTTCATGACATTTTTACACAGTCAAGCAGACAATAAACCAAATGATAGTATGAGTTTAAACAAATTTGGCTATTTGTTTATCATTAAGTTTAAAATCAATATTAATTTAAACTTATTTCATGATTTAAGTTTTTGGAATTCTTCAAATAAAATCATTCAATGCTCATTTAAAATGGAGTTTAATATCGTTTACATAAAATAATATGGCTAATTCGTTAGTTTCAAAGCGATGAAATTCAAATGTCGCGATTTGCATATTTTCTCTCTCAATCAACCCGCCATTATGTGTGATGTCATATGCGACCTCAAGCGAGAAGGTGCTAGCCATCTTTGTAATTGAATTCTATTTAAGCGACAATCAACTAGATACCACCGATTAAATTGCCGATAACGGGACATATGGTGTTTTGTGTCTCTAGCCGTCAAAAATTGGGATGTGGACAGTTCTTTTGTTTAATTTTCCATACGAAAATGTGCGGAAATATTGAGACAAATATTTGTCGACGTGAGGATTTATAAATAAACTATTAATGCATATATCATAAATTATATGCTGTATTTTTGTAATTCTAGTTAAAGAAACAAATCGTATTCATTTATCAGAAAGAAATAGAAATTTATGCACAGGGGTTTGTGAACAAAAACAAAAGAGGACGCCATTTTTGCCTCGCTTCATTATCTGTTTTATTATTGATACTGTTAAACTACACATACATGTATGCGTCGGTTTTGTATAAATGATTTCATCATTTATAGCTCACCTCTGCAGAAAATATCTGAACGGGATTTGAGATTACTGTAAGATTTATTGGTGCGGGAAAGTCAAGGAGTTGTCGATGTATTGAATGTGTACGCGAGAAATTGACAAATTTGTCAATATACATGTATTCGTAAATTTATCACATGTTTATCTCAATATGCGGTGGATATCAACCATGGGATACATTTTTGATATTACACTGTGTGTTCTCACGACACTTGACGTCATAATTAGACATTACGTAGGTCTAGGCATTTAATTGACGTAAAATGAAAAAGTTAAAAAAAAAATTCAGTTAAAAGTATTGACATTAAATGCTAAAGTTTGGATTAACATGATATGTGGTAAAGCATGTGATTAAAAAAATAGCTCATGGTTTGCGATGGTATATGATTTTTACCCAACTTGTGTATTTTCTAACCCCTCGACAAGGCTCGGGGATAGAATACACACAACTCCTTGGATAAAAATCATGTACCATCGCAAACCATAAGAGATCCTATATATATATATATATATATATATATATATATATATATATATATATATATATATATATATATATATATATGTATATATATATATATATATATATATATATATATATATATATATATATATATATATATATATATATATATATATATGTAATAACAGAAAGCCGATTCAAAACTATAATCTTCAGGAGTTTTAAAAATACAATATAAACTCCTGAAGATTATAATGAAACCGGTCGAGTTTTGAATCGGCTTTCTGTTATTTTTTATTATTTATTATATGTGTGGATTAACTTTATTCATTTTTGATTATATATATATATATAATCCATATATGGTTTTAAAGTTTATAATCCCATGTACAAGTATGCGAAAATACTTTTTCTAATTTTTTACAGTGTTTTTTTTTAAATTTGATATGGTCACAAGCATTGGCCAAGACAATGAATTAAACAAAAATGCGTTGACTTAAATGCAAACAATTGATACTGGTTTTATTCCGGCCGAAGGCTGTGGCCACTTTGAAATTTGAAATTTTGTGCCATCAGTCGTTTGCTTACTTTGACGTTTGGGAATCATGGCGAACAGAGTAAGGCAATTCAATGATGAAAAGGGAAATCTCTGAGGACACGCGATTCAACTTTAAGGTATGTATTGATTACAAGGAATTTAGATAACACAAAATATGATACAAATAATGAATTTGAGAAAATCCCTTAGTACATAATGATTCATTGCATTCATTTGTTCAACTGTAAATGCGACGATCCACTTTGAAAGTATAAAACAGAGTCAAATGCACACACACGTATTTATGTCGTAAGCATTCAGATACTGAGTTGTAAAAACACATTCTTTATATGTGACTAAGGCTAATAAATCATGAAAATGCATTTAATACAAATATATAGTGGCTTTTAATGCTGTACCCGTACTCTAAAAATAGAACTGTTTACATTGACAACTACAGGGGCATTCAAAATTGTCTTCCGTGATTTGCGCATTTTTTTCAGTTTTGTTGAACACAATTTAAAATAAGTTGAAGTTTTTAGATTTTGCAAGTCATTATGAGAGCATCAACCGTTTCCTTTTAAATGCTAGAATATGCAAGAACTGTAAATATAATACATATTTCAAACATATGGCCCTAATTATTTCTTTAAAAAGGTGAAATAAATGAGTCTCTTGCTGACACTGACTAAATGTTTCCTAGATATATGAAATAATGTATGTGAGTTTATGAAGTAAAAGATGACAAATGAAAAAAAAATTATCATATGATGTTTTATATTTTTGAAAAAAAAACATAGACTGGTGTTTTTTGTTTTTTTCAAATGCATGTATAAAGAGAAGCTATCACAGTAGGTTAAAACTAATTGTACGGTAGACATGTATATATAATTCACTGTATTTTGTTAAGATTAGATAAAAACTAGGTTGTGCAGAAAATGTCGACACAAGTGCCAATAGAAAATCTGGTACCACCCAAAGATACAAGGTTTGTAAACAGGACTACTATCATGGAACTTGTAGAACAACTCAGATAAGAGGCCCTACAACGTGGATCCAAGAGAATAGAGCTGAAAGCTCAAGTGAGCTTTTCTGATCACATTTTGTCTGTCGTCCATCTGTCCTAAACTTTTCACATTTTCAACATCTTCTCAAGAACTACTGGACCAATTTCTACTAAACTTAATACAAATCATTCTTAGACAAAAAGAATTCAAAGTTGTGAAAATTAAGGGCCACACCCTTTTTCAAGGGAAGATAATTAGAAATTAATGAGAAGGATTTTTTAAAATCTTTTTCTCAAGAACCCTAAAGCCAAGATAGCTGAAACTTGTGTGGAAGCATCTACAGGTAGTGTAGATTCAAAGTTAAGAAAATCATGACCTTCGGGTGTAGGGTGTGGCCACAATGGGGGGGTCGAAGTTTTACATAGGAATAGTAGAGTAAATCTTTAAAAAACTTCTTCCCAGAAACTAATCGGCCAGGAAAACTGAAACTTGAGTGAAAGCATTCTCAGGTAGTGTAGATTCAAAGTTGTGAAAATCATGACCCCCAGGGGTAGGATGGGGCCACAATGGGGGTTGTGTGAAAGTTTTGCATAGGAATATATAGAGTAAATTTTTAACAAAATCTTCTTCCCAGAAACTAATCAACCAGGAAAGCTGAAACTTGTGAGGAAGCATCCTCAGGTAGTGTAGATTCAAAGTTGTGAAAATCATGATCCCTGGGGTAGGGGTGGAGCCACATTGGGGGTGTGTCAAAGTTTTACATAGGAATATCTCGAGTAAATCTTCTTCTCAGAAACTAATCATCCAGATGATTCTTTATAATTGTTAAGACTTTGGCTCCAGGACAATTCTTCGGAATCCTTCACAAGAAGGTTCAGAGTTTCATGTAGCTTTATATCCCATATATAAACAATTGTTAAGGATCTTTTTGAGAACTGCAATACTCAACATGTGATATGACTATAAAATCATCATGTTAGAAAAGGTACTAATGATAATAAACATACGAATATCCAGGGGGAAAATGGATTTTATTTATACAGGATCTACATGTATTATTGTACATTGTTCAGACAGTTTGTATTATGACTCCATTTAGCTAATTTTATCATACCTATTGTTCCTCAAGTGAGCGATGTGGCCCATGGGCCTCTTGTTTTTTGAATACAGTTTAGTTTGAGGGCTTCACAAACAATATGTCATGTATATTACTGACTTACACCTGACATTTATCAAGCAATCCTTCATAACTTGTTATTAATGGCTATATTAGGGAAAATGCGCTTGCGTATAGATCTGTTTTTGAATTTCTAGTGCAAAAAGGTCAAATATAATGCAAGGATGGATCATATGTGTTTGTTCTTATTATCTTTAATTGTGAATTAACCTCTTTACAAACACATATATGTACTTTTATTACGTGTGGTACTGAATTTTTTGTAAAATTGATGCAGAAAAATGTGCCATGTTAATGAATCCTTTGCAAAAATGATGACAGGGTATGTACATATAGGTCGTCACTATGGAGTGCCGTATTTTCAAAAGTAGTGATAGCTATCTATTATTTAAATATTTTTAGAACTAGCTTTTCATAGACATTATCTTTGCCAGCTTTTATGATATTTGAAGAAAGGGCCAATTTTCAGTACTAACGTACCTGGCTCTTTTTTGTGTACCAAAATGTTGCATCAATGAACATCCTGAGTCATAAAAATCGCCAACAAACAAAATTCTTGTAGAGTTTAAAAAATTAAACAACTGTTACCGATTTTTCTTTTTAGCTAAAATCCTTACTAATTTGTGTTTACCATGTTTAAACGTCGATTAGTTTGATCGTTATTGCCGACTTTATCGTCACTTCTTCGGCTATAACATCGTTTTTAATATGTTTTGCGGTGCTACCGTTGTGGCGAGCCGCAGCACGAATTTTACATACCTTGCATCATTGTCAACTTAGTGTTATTTAGGTATCAACGAACGTCAACGAATTTTTGAGAGTGAGAGAGACCGGTCCTTCTTTGTAGGTGTGTAATTTCCCATTTTCAAATTTAATGGTTTGACGTTATGCAATATCTGCATAAATTTTTAACAGTTAATTTTTTCTCTTTATACTCAAAATGTCCTATTTCTTATTTCCTCCCTACTCATATACTAACATGCTTACTGTACATGCATGTACCATTAGCTTAAAATTGGATCGATATGACAGTAAAGTATGGCTCTTGTTATATATATATATATATATATATATATATATATATATATATATATATATATATATATATATATATATATATATATATATATATATTGTAACGAACCGAGGGTACGAGTAAACTCTTAAACTCAATTATGGGCCGCTGTTTAATTATTATCTTGCGTCAAGGTTCAAAAAGAATTAACTTTGGTCACAGTTTATAGAAATCGTTGGTTAACTTATTATATTCAACTTGCCAAAACTAATATAAATACTCCGTATAAAGTTTTACCATTTATTGCGACGAACGAATGGTTCCATATAAAAACACGTATAATTATCACTATTATACAGTACGGTTGGTATAACGATATTATCTCCTATATGTATAGCGACGAACCAATCCAGGACGCCCTAATACAAAAGTTATATTACTTTACCGTAATAACTAAAAGACTTGGTAATGTCAATACATACCACTGTCAAGCGAGTTGCTCTTCACCGTCAACTGGACTTTGCTTTCAAAACACCGTCTTTTTATGCCCTAACTTGTTATGTTTATGCTGAGACGTTGACAACGTCAACGTCATAAGCGTCAACTAACTTGGCGCATTTTATCTCATAATAATTATATGATAATGTTGTACCGACATAAAATACATGACATTTAACATTTTTACATTATAATACAAAATTACATGTACCATTCATAAAGTTAAATAACATCAATGATTATCGTTCATTTCGATTGTCATTATTTTGTTATAAAGAGTTTAAATAGTTTTAAACATCGGGCTCAAAGTCCGTAATATACTGCAGGCATGGCGGTTAGTCCGAACGAAAGTAAACAAGTCTGTATTCCAATGGAATAGAAGGATTTATATAACCATGTAAATAAAACAAGTAAGTCACAACAACACACAAATAATTAACACAAATGATGATATAGTCTAAACCCAGGAATCGTAACATTATATATATATATAATTTCTATATTAAAAAATTAAAAACAAATCATATGTCAATGAGGCAGGCATTGCAGTCTATACTGAAATAGCTAGTACACGCATTACAGATGTTTGATCAACCTTCAAATTGATCGCGGGAAAAATAGCGCGATAGCACTGTGACGTCATCCATGACCTTGTTCGTCTGTGTTTACGTTTCTCGGCTCAATACGAAGGTATGGAAGTATGTAACAAATCTCCTGGGTATCGTCAAAGCTTGTGCGGTACTCAAAACGTGTCTTAAAACCTGAAGACACCGTTAATTACGAGTTACATGTCAGCTATTTTTGGCACAGCACGACGGGTGAAAACATAAGAGAGCATTATGGGACGTAGACAAAAAAAATTGTTTGATGAATCTGTAGGTTCAGCTCGTTTTTTTCCCGCGCTCATAGGTTATTAGAGCTGGCTTTGCTCGCAAGCGCAGCGCACCGGCGAGCTGCGCTCGCTATTATCCGTACTGATTGATCAAACATGTACGACTGAATAGTAAGATTTTTTAATTTAGTTAACATCGGGGAAAAATACCAACATACATGTTAAATAAATGTCAAATAATTAAAGAAAGTACCTTATCCTATAATCAGATGACCGAAGAAGGTCACAGTACAACGTGACACGCTATCAAATTAAGGAGTTTTTATACCATTAGGGCTATGATTTAAATTGAGAAAATATGCAAATCGCGACATTTAATTTTCATCGCTTTCAAACTAACGAATTAGCCGGATTATTTTATGTAACGGATAATAAACTCCATTTTTATGAGCATAGAATAGTTTTATTTTAAAGTAATCAAACTGTTCAAATAATTAATATATACAGAATGAAAACAAAAAATGTAAAATGCCCCATCATTTAGAAACACGCGATGTATCATTTAAATGTATATTGCTTAGTCAACATTTTCTCTAGCTTTCTTAAATTTCAAATACATTTTAATTATTTTTCAAGCTTCTAATATTGAAGCATTTCTGATGTTAACATAATATGAAGACTTTATGTTAAGATATAAATTTACAGGAAAGCTGAAATGTTGACCATTTTATGTAGTAAGACAGAAAAACCAGTTTTATTATTTTATTTTAACACAAATCTTATTTCTTTTAAAGAATGAGTTCTTTAAAAGCCAAAAAATGTGTTTGATTGATTAGTTTAAATACTGTTTTTAAAACCCATATATCTTATTATTATTTCACATTAATTAAAAAGTTCATCTATTGCATTAAAAGTTTGAGATGAGTTTGTACATTGTATATTTACAATTACTCTCAATTACAAAAACATGATATTTCCCGTCATATACGTCAGTGTTCCGCTAAAAATATAGTCATTGTACGATTTTAAACTTTGATGAATATGTTTATGCTCAGTTGTATTACAATAAGAAAGAGAAATTTTACATTCGCGGATCTTGAAGGGGGTAATAAAATTACCAAAAGTATGCCTTGGACCCCACGGCAAACTTAAATATCCCCCCCCCCCCCTTGGAAAAAAAAAATTATGGATCTGCAAATGTGTTATTTTAATGTATTTGATTTTTATCAATGAACAGTTTATCACACTTGCGTTAAATTTTCCAAAAACAAGAAAAGACTCCTTCCTTATTAAGTATATAAATTAACATACTTCCAGTAACTTGTAGGAAAACCGAGTTACTTGTACGAGTTCCGAAAACATTAGATACACTGACTTGGTAATATTGCTGGTGATCTAAAGTAACGTTCTCTAAAAGTAGAGATTGTGAGGATGGGTCTTCGCTGCGTACAGAACTATTATCCGTCCAGTGATCGAGAGGAATGAATGTTGTCCCATCAATACTTTTCTGCCATTCCACTTCATCAGGATAAGGGTACCCAGATACACAACAGTTGAGACTAGTATCTGATCCCCAAATAACTGTTTTGCTGGATGGTCCATGTATTTCTGCGCTTGGTTTATCTTTAAAAGAGTACATATAATGGGTTTTTACTAATATTTTGATTTAATATTCATCACACATGTATCTGCTATAAACAAACTTGATATTGTAATAATAAAATCAATTTCTTTTCGATAAGAAATTTGTCATCTTGGTTTTCGAATAACATGTTGTACAAATATATTGTTTACGACAATAACTTGCTTTTTATTCACATATCAATGTTTTCAATGCATTTAAATAAAAATACAAATATCTTTCATTCTACTTAGATCTTGTGAGTCATCGAAAATACATTGTTTTAAAAATACGAAAAAAAACAACAACGAACTAACATAAACAAAAGTTTAGTATATTTTGCCAACAAAAGCTCTAACCTATTTTTACTTGTTTCGAAACAGATCCAGCAGCATTAAAAACTGTGCAGGTATATACACCCTCGTCTTCTTCACCTGGACTTGAAATTGTAATACACTTATCATTTAATCCTCCTCCACAATATCTAGCGTTTGACAAATCTAGATTGATTGTGTCCTTTGTCCACCTTATTTCTTTGATATCAGGAGAATGCTTTGGAACTTCAAAAGAATACTTAATGGACACTTCTTCCTTCGTTCCTGTGACTTTCAACTCTTTTAAACATGGTGGTTCTTACAAAAAAGTATAAATGTAATTTCTATATTATCCAATTATACAAAAAAAAATCATAAAAAAAGATAGATAGAATGAAAAAATAAAAACATTCTTAAATTCTGTCGCATTAGTACGCAATTAATTATTATTAATATTATCATTACATGTATTATGGGTTTCTTTTTTGTATTTCAAAAGACAGAGAGAGAGTAAGAGAGAGAAGATATTATTATGCGATATAAATATACTTTTTACAGATATTTAATAAAATACCCCCAAATCCACGTAAAACAAATCCATTGCTGGTTATATTGATACTTCCTTCTTTTGAGATTTCTGCTTCGTATCTCGCCTCATCTTTCTTACGCACATCATTTATGATAAGCTGGCTTTCGTCGCTTCCTTTGTATTTTTCGTCGTTTAAGTTTAATGTTTCCCTGACTGAACCCTCTACTCTCACCCAGGTAACTGACAAATCGCCATCTTGCTCTAATGCAATTTCAGCTTCAACACACGCTGTTTCTCCATAAAGTACGTCTTTCTCTCCTGATATGTAAATTGCTTAAACAAATAAATGTTTAACATATGATTGCATTCTAAGTAAAACACACTATTTTTTTCTATTTTTTAGTAAAAACGCTATTATTAATTATAATGATTACCTCGTAAACGTTCACTCTGGGTAGTATATTCTTCAAAAGTCAAAGTCTTTCTTCCTAAATCTTCAAATTTGCTAACGTAGTCGGGGTTACATCCAAAGCTTCTTGTGTAATTTTCAAGCCTTTTGATAACTTCTCTTGTATTGTTCCACCTACTCTGAAATTCGCCGTCAGGCATTTGTGCTAATTTGATATGTGAAATTTCGTTTCTAAGCTCTTTAACTCGTTCGATATCGTCTACAACACCTTTGTCATTTTGTGTTGGAGATTTCCCCCAGTTGTTTTTTGGTTTCAGTTGAGAACATAAGTTTCTCACCAGTGTGTACAGCAAAGACATATCAAACGTGCTGTAGTCAGGGGTTGTTGATGACGTAAGGCGACATTTTTTCTTTTGTTGCTGATAAAGTTTCACTTTGAGATTTCCATGTTTATCTCGTATTTTGGTGGATAGTTCAGTGGGTTTGATGAAATGATCTAAAATATCTATGAGTGGAAGCTTTGTTATATCATGGCAAACTATTGAAAAACGAGCAAAGTTTAATTGATGTTGAGACAGATTTTTATCTGCCATCATAATTTTGTTTTCGTATTATATCTTTGTGTCGTTTTAATCAGTCGTTATTGTGAGTTATTTCATCCTAGCTTCTGTCTTCCATCTGTTCTGCAAATAAATCAAAATGTATTTAAGCAAAAGTATACCATTATAATTGTTCCCATTATTGTTTTTGTCTTATTGGAAAGTTTTATTTGTTATCGAATGGATTTAAACAGTGAAAAAAACATGTGTGTATATTTAATGTTGGAAATTTATACTTTGAAAAAATTGGTCAATTTTAGAAAAAAAGGAAACTGATTGATTTATTTATTTAATAAGTCATATTATTTATATGTGGTTACATACGTATGTTTGTGTGTTTTAATTGGTTTTGCTTATATCATCACATATATGTAACTAAAAATGAAAGTTGCGTCATATTATTTAAAATACTTGAAATTGAACAGCCGTTCTACATCTTCAATGAACACCTTTGCTGTATTTAGTGTAGCTGATCTAAATAATTCGAACAGCTGTCATACATAAAGTCGTGACTTATATGTAAGACGACGAACCCAATAAGCTTTGCGCAGATATATCGTGCACACAAAATGAGTAAATGTTAGAAACATCTTTTGGCGATGATACAGTATTGTAGTGAACTTTATATTAACTTAAATTATTTATAACTACTTACATATAATAGTTAACAGATTTTGAGCCAGTGGACAAATCATTAACATTCAAATCCACTTAAATACTAGTTTGAAAAAAGGAAAAAAAAAGTTCCTGTGCTTAAGTTTTGAAGTATTTTATCATAAAAAATGTTTGGCACACTATAATACTTGCTTTTTACACCTCAAAATTATGTACTTATCCTAATTTTTAGAGTTTGCACAAAACTTTCAGGAAAAAAAATTAAAATAATGACACACTGCACTTTGGCATGTGCTCCCCTAAAACGTCGATAAAATGGTCATTTTTGAATTTTTAGGTCAAAATTATTATATAAGTGGAGTATCGAACTTCAATCTTGATTAAAAATCTTCTGTATATTTTTTTTCTCTCACAAAATAAAAAATAAAATTAAAGAGAAGAAACAAATACATTTTTAAAATGGTCCCTACGAAAAATCCATTTTGATTTATATGGTACATATGTTTTTGATATCTTTCGTTACTCTAACTTATACACACAAATCATGAAAATCGCTATTGTAAAAGTAAATTAGGTCAATTGAGCATAATCTCAAATTACCCTTTACAACAACATTTTTGTTGCAATTCTGATGATTTATTTGTTTATAGGTTGTTAGCGATATGTTTGGTATCTGAAATAACTAATTGCAGCGTAGATACTTTGTTTAATGGAATTTATCCCTAAAGATAAATTCATTTATACAAGCAACAGCAACCTAATCCTAAGTCGTGACCTTAATAAGGATCGGGTTAGCTTTAGCTTAACCATCGGGTTTGGTGTTCGCAATTGATATCAAGTTCGGCATCCTTTTTCATCTTCCATGATGCTGGATCATCAGACAAAATTTTAGGTTGTAGATACGTAGTATATAACAACTAGAAAAACCATCGATCCAGAATACATCCGTTGGGTATACGTTCAGTTACTGTGAGTATTTCCTTTTAACCCAATTCATTTTCGAATGTCGTATTTTGTTCAATGCAAGCTAAGAATCAGATATTACGTTAGTTAAACACATGCACTTAAAATCTCCCAACATCAGTTGTGCAGTATATACTTCGATATTTAAGATTTGAAATAAAAATCAACAGTTATCATAATTGTCTTTTGCTATTTGATAAATATACTCTACCAAAAAAGAAACGCAACATGTAGTATCATTTTTGCAAAAGTGTAAAAGAAATGTTTGTATATAAAATAACTGAAAGCAAGTTTTTTAAAGATATGCCTAGATTTTTATATTACCAGGGATGAATTTAAATGGCAAAATCTGATGTGCGATCAACCGTAACTGTTGCGAAATTAAAAATAGGAACATTGTTCGATTGGTGTTTCAAGAAAGTGGAAAGCGCTTTGCACGCCTAAATGTTTGTTAATTTTCATGTGTGATGTGTGTTAACAAAATAAGACTATCGCATGAATTAAGAGTTTGCCCTTCTTAGCTGTAGAACGGTTTTTACGTATGCCTAGATTAGACATTGTATCGCGCAATATCGCAATAGGGCGTCTCGAAGCTGGGGAGTCACAATATGTTGTTGCTCAACATTATAATGTTCACAAGAGTACAATCTCTCGTCTCTGGCAGCGATATTTACAGACTGGGACGTCAAATGATAGGCCGCGAACTGGTCGTCCGCGGATTACAACTGCGCAACAGGATCGCTATATACGTATTCTCCATCTACGCAACAGGACAGTTACAGCAACACAGACTGCTTCAAGCATTCCTGGCCTTCGCAGAATATCCGCACAAACAGTGCGCAATCGCCTGCGAAAAGTTGGACTGCGAGCCAGACGACCTTATTTCGGTCCTATCGGGGAGACAATTTCGGCGTGCACGGGTCGGATGGGGCACCACAGTTAGGAACTGGACTCTAAGGAATTGGAGAAGAATCTGGTTTAGTGATGAAAGCAGATTTATGCTACAGCACCAAGATGGCAGAGTGCGTCTTTACAGGCGAAAAAATTAACGTTTTGCAAAAAACTGTGTGGTTGAAGTTGACAGATTCGGTGGGGTCAGTGTTATGATGTGGGGCGCCTATTCTTACAATCAACGGACGCCAGTGGTTCTTGTTCCTGGCAATTTAACGGCGCAATGGTATCGCGACGAGATCCTCCAGCCTCACCTTCTTCCAGTCATCAACACACAGAGAAGGGTTTTTTCAGCACGACAACGCCAGACCGCACACAGCACGTGCTACTGTCGACTTTCTTGCTGACCACAACGTCACTGTGTTACCCTGGCCATCAAGATCCGCGGATTTGAATCCCATTGAGCACCTCTGGGATCAGTTGGATAAACGTGTGCGCATGCGTCAACCCGCCCCGCAAACTCTTCTGCAATTACAGCAGGCACTACACGAGGAATGGCAGAGAATATCACAGGTCCAAATTCAACGTTTGATTCAATCAATGCGGAGACGAGTTACAACAGTTTTGCAAGCAAACGGTGGCCACACAAGATACTGATGCAATTGTGCAAATAAACATTCGTTAAACCTTTTGTTTTGAATTTTGTCTTTTTAATGATTACAACTAACACAACGACTATCATTATGAAAATTATTGAAATGTTCACGCAATGTATTAAGTATTTAAAATTTATTTTTCTATCTGACAAAAACTTGTAAAATAATACATGTTGCGTTTCTTTTTTAGGAGAGTATATTTAATGTATGTATACTTCACCTACATACCAGGCACGTAGCATCAGGTGGGGCCAGGGGGGGGGGGGGCTGCCCCCCCCCCCCCCTTTTTCTCGCAGCAACAAATTTTTTAAAATTTACATATAAAAATGGAATTATCATGGAGTTGGCCCCCCACTTTTTGGGAGTATGTAAAGAATTGATATGAAAATAAGGAAATGAGATGTGAAATTAAAGTTTTAAAGTACGCCATCACCCCCCCCCCCCCCCCCCCCCCCCCCCCCCCCATGGATTAGGATTTTGAAGATGTTGGAAATCTGAAAATTTTCCTTTCTTTTTTTTTTTTTGCTTGTCAAGATTTTTTGGATGAGTCTGCCCCCCCCCCACACTTTCAAAAACGATGCTACGTGCCTGTGTATGTGATGCTACAATTGCTAATATTATAATGTTACATTTGCTAAAACTTGTTATTCACGATTTTAGAGTTATGACACTATTCTGATTTTGTAGCACATGTGTTTTCCAACACCTTGACGTATGGGTAAAGTATATGATCAACTACTGTAAAGATTGACTTGTAAAAATTTAATTCATAATGCAGTATTGACCACGTATAACATGATTAATAGGTAATGTCATATATTGATGATGATAACACTAAATAAACATTCCATACACTCAGAAGTTTGTGTGATGAGACACATTTAAAATCAAATCGTGTTCCTCATAAAATAAAATAAAAATACGCTGTAGTTTTTCATGATTTTAATCATACACAACTGCTAAAGAATTAACAATCAAACGTTTATTTACATTTGACTATAACTTGTTTTACTATTTTGTAGAGTATTGCCACAAGTAACAACTTTTAGCATACATGCCAACGATAACCACTTAAAACAGCTTCCTAGCCTGCGGACCACCGCTTCCCCTTAACATTAGGGGTTTGTTCAGACCTTTACGGTATGTTCTTACATGTATCCCCATTTCTACAAATACACCAGAGGTCTTCTGATAGCATCTTCCATATTCAGGTACATCTAAGCAACCTCAACCAATGTGTTGAAAGGTCCACGCATGGGACCTATTCTTTTAAAAAAGTTAGGAAAAAATGAACAGAATATATTTTGCACGTATAACTTACGACAACTAAGCATAGCTCTTTCAGTTCATTTTTATAATTAGCATGTTCAGTTATCTTTGAAAACCACCGTTTGTCTAGGTATGAAATACACATGCATTCCGTGTATATGCTATCATTCACATTTCTGACCATATTGTCCAAGCCCTCATAGCCTAACATAAAGTCTTATTACATGTAACACAAAATCAGGTGCTTGGCGCCGAAAACCATATCCATTATTTATTAAATTATGATACATGTATTAATTTGGATTGTTTTAGAGAAGAAAACGATTTACCAAGAGAAGATTGAATTAAGTTCTCTTGGGACAAGCAAATTTATTCAAACATTTTCTCTTCTATGATATCTAACAAAATATGTCTCCTTCTCTTGATATATTGCGTCAAAGTTTAAATACTTTGGCCCCCTTTAAATCCCTAATTACGTAATAAATGGGCGTTGCAATGTTTTTTTCTGATATATATTGTTACGATCAACAACTTTTCTTCTATAATGGATTACAATATCTGTATCGTTTTCTAGTTATTTGTGATAGAGTTTACATGTGTCTTGGCCCCTTAACCAATTAAAAAAGGGTGAATTCTTAATATTATGAAAAAAAAACTAATTATAATCTTAATTCATTTCAATTAGATTTTTTAGTTAAATATACCACATGCTCCGACAAAAGTGGAGGGGGCGGCAAATCCATGATATTTCGATTTATTATATATGTAAAGCTAAGAAAAGTGCCTGCTGCTAAAGAAGTGGGGGGGGGGGGGGGGGGGGGCGGCAGAATTAACACACACACTTGACTAGTCATTGTTTATAATAAGTAATGTCCATTAGTTAGACACGCTAGTTATGTACCTTTTCAAGATGCATGAATTCGCCCAATCAATCGAATCACAACCCGCTTCGGCGATTTAGTTCCACCAGTAAGCATTCCAGGTATATGAATATGTATTTGTTTTAATCCAAACTGATGATTCTTTGGCAATGATGATAATCTAACACCAATTACCATACTTACATTGTACCGTAATAGACAATATGTAACACCTGGTTGCGATCCCTCCCCCCCCCCCCACCCCCGTTTAAATTTAACTTTTTTTAAATCAGGATTACACACGTGCATTGTGTACATCCATCAATTTTACCTGAAAACTCTTGATTACTTTGTTTTCACATCCCATTTAACATTTTCATCAGTTGTGAATGTAATGGCCGAAACATGCATCTTTTTTGTGAACGATCTTAATATTGCTTGCTCCCTTTGCATGCACTGTTTCGGTGAAGGCAACTTTTAAACCTTAAACGTCATGACGTCAGGCAATAAAGTCAAACAGGTTTATTTTTATCAAACGAAAATGTACATTTCAACTAGAGCAGAGCTCGTGGCTAAGCCACGAGTAGGTCTTCCGTTGTTGCTGCGAGTTGAAAATGTATGTGATATGGTGTCAATAAATTATAATGACTAAACTTTCAGTTCTGCTTTTGTTATAAAAATGTGTTGTGATTGAAAGCCTGTATATAAAACATGTTTTAAAAAAGAAAGAAAGAAAATGTTTTAGGAAAACTATCTGTCGAACAGTTTATGCAATCGTTTCAAACATTCTTTAAAAAATAAGATGTTTAATGGCTTGTAAATTTTCAGAGGGTAGCAGGCATTGTTACATGTACTCATGATTCATGTCAAGAATTGTGATTTTTGGGAGTTGATTTTAATCAACTCTCCTATGCAGTTACCCTAACAAACCGAAACTGAAACTGTGTTTGCACCTAAGCACAAATCATCGCCGCTGACAAGACTTAGTTCTTGAAAATAATTGATAAATTCGATGTTATGTACGCTGAAGCATTTTTTAAAAGGAAACTTATAAATACCTTGGAAATAGTCAGATTTTAAATGGTACGAACAATTAGAAGTTTTTTGTAGTCGTGTGTATTCCTACGCCAGAGTTCAATATATAATCTCGTTTAACCATCGGCTGTCTCCTTACATCTCCGGCAAGTAGAGAGTCAGTCTATATTTAGAGGTCGCATCATCAAGCTATCATGTGACCTGGTATCTCTTACTTGTCGGAGATTAACGGAGACAGTCGAGCATCTGGTTGAACGAGACTAGAGTTCATTATTGGTTGGATCCATACAATTTTTGAAATATTTGGAATACCAAAACATAGTTTGATGAAATCAATTCTATTTTAAAATATTGCACAAAATGATTCATTAGAGGTTTTCTCAAAATTCTTGTCGGAAAAGTCAGAGAATTCATATTATAAAAATGTGCATAATTCAAATGCAGATTATAAACTACTTTCTCCATTCGGAAGTACTCGGGATACCTCGCGCAATTTTTTAACGTTATCATCCGGGCTTATTAATGGCTGATGCAATGCAAAATCCCCGTAGACTTTCAATATTGGGATGTGTATTGAAACCTGAAGCGGTAGAGGGGGCGTTTCAATACATATAATTGGACATTTTTGATATAAGTGGATGAACTTAGTTTGAGCACAAAGGTATTTACTATTATTGAAATATCAAGCAAAAAGAGGTGGAATAAAAAAATCGGGACATAGTATAGTATATCTTATAAATTTATGAAACTTTGAAGTGTTTTGAAATTCTTTAACCAGGGAACAACAATGTCTATATATAGATCAGTAATAGGAGAAGGTAATGTCAAACATCGAAGACTTTACGAATATTTAAGAAACTGTTTTTATTACAAGTGTTACCGTTAATAATCAAATCAAAGTTTGCCGAATCTTCCTAGAATTAAACATAGGTTGTAAATTTACTTTGTATAAAAACTTTCTTCATGGTTACTTAGTGTGAAACATTCTTTACCTTAGACGTTTTACTTTTCCACTAAGCATCCGCCTTCGTTGCCTTTCCTTAACACTGCATCTAAATTCATCATGTTCATAAGTGATCATTCGTTCGTATTTCAAAATACTTAATGTCCGTATTCTCGGACTCCATGCTAGGAAATTTAGTTGGATATAAGCTACCTCATTCTTATCCATATGCATGTTGTCGACGGCGTGCAGCGAAAGAAATTTTCACAATCGTTTTTAAAACGCTTTAAAGTTATACAATATAGGATATACATGTAATTTTTATTTACAGACCTTAATTAATTTGTTTGCAAGTTTGTAACTAATGATTATTTCTTTACCGGCACCACTTATAATTTACTCAATTCACTCCCTCTCTCTCTCATTTCTTTCTCTCATTCAAGTCATGAGCGGCAATGTCTTAACTCCGCCCAGCTACGATCTGATTGGACAAAGGTCGGTCAAAACATTAGGTAGAAACTTTGCTGGAGTAAACCTCTATTAAACGCTTCAATGTACTTCGCTGTAACTTAAACAATCATGTTTTGATAACCATACATATATTTTTTTTAATTTATTTACATCGATAACTCTTACTGAGACCATTTGTACGAGCAGCACACATAACCTCGGACATCGGGTGTCTCTTGCACCTGGCTGAACCTGTCAATCAAACTCTGTGTATTTGTTTTCATTGGATGGTCAAGCGTCTCTTTTTTTGTCAATAGCCAATGGAAAATTAATGACTTCAATGTAATCGGAATCAGTATTTGATTAGCATACAATTAGAATGACAATTTTTTTTTTAATTATCTGAAAATTATTTAAACCACTGTTAACGGAAAACCAAGAGTCTTAGAAGTAATTAACACACATGGATTTGTCTACAATGTACACAGTCATGCAATTACTAGTAATTATTATGGGAATCATTACGCATGGTTCTTAATTCGAACAGATTATAATAATCTATGCACTGTACGCCGTTACACATGTACGAAGCGCCGGTAATATATACGAATATTGAGTCAAAAATTTAAATCATTTTTATTTCTTGTTCTTTTCAATACAATGTGAAATTACTTTCAGAAAAAAAATCCGAAATACTAATTACAACTTTCTTTTTTTGTGTAATCATTTGAATTTTTTTTGAGGTACATGTATATATATGTACATAACATATTTACGCGCGAATGATACGACATAGGAAAACAAATAATCGGTTGTTCGTAGAATTTAATTGAATTTAATTTTAAATATTTTTGAACACTATCAATGTAAATGATATCAGGTGTATTTACTGTTTGTGTTTTTACATCGTAATCTCTGAAACCAATAAAAATACTAATGTTAGCAGAAAAATCAAATCCCGCCGAATACTGAAAAACCGATTTCAGTTTGCAATCATACGTATTTTATTTTTGGTATTGTCTATTGAGTTACGGTAACTTTTTTCTGGATGATTTTATTATTTATTATTTTATGTAAAAGCACCATCCCAACTGTTACTCAATTATAGAACAATTGATGACCTGGGGCTATATATGTTCCGAGCTGCGTGCGCTGAAGCGACACAAGATTCTCGGTCGCACGTGGCGATTGAATTTACACGGACTGACCGAATAAACAAACGGGTGGGAAAGTGAAACAAAATGTTACACATAAGAAGAAGCCACCAAAAATGATTTTCGATAGATTTTGATATCATTTCGACAATTAAAAAATTCCAGCGCGAGCTCCTGTCAGCGGGGCGGGAGGGGTGGGGGGGGGGGGCAGCAATGAGTTCGCTTCTACAAAGAAACGAACGACCATGTAGAAAAACTACAGAAGTGATAAATATGTGACCGATAGAATCTAATCTTAAGTTGTTTAAAATTCATGTGAATTTTTTTTTAAAAAATCATCGAATGCCTCAATTCAGGACATTTTTTTTATCGTGCTAGCACCTACCGCAAACATGTTACATGGAACTTTGATTATAATTTGATTTTTAAACTACCTATCTACAAATCAATGCTTAAACAACTGTACAAGTTGAATGAATTTATCTTTTCATCTTAAACGAATATAATAGTTGAAAACATAAAAAAATATAGTTGTGTCCGTGCAAAATATGAAACATGAACGCGTGATAAGGTATATGTAGAAGAACACGAACCGACCACGGATTACTTGTCCACTCCAGCCATGTGCGAGGGACGATCATCATTTAAAGGTTTACTATTTGTGTGTGTGTGTGTGGGGGGGGGGGGGGGGGGGGGGGGGGGGTTAAAACATTATTTGTGCAGTTTTTTAAATATTTAACATAAAAAAACTAACCATTAATATATGTCTTACGATGTTTACGATTTGGAGTAATATCGCTCATTAATATTCATTTACACTCAAATGTTCAATTGAATAAATACAAGATGGACAAACTTTTATAGCATTAAATTAAAACAGTTCCTGTTTTTACGGCTATATTAACTCAAATACGTTCATATGCATGTAAGTGTGCGTCGCGGTGTGAGAATCTTGTGTATTAAATAACCGCTTAATTACCGCTAGGTAGTGCGGCCGTGGCTGATCTCATCGGCCGTGGGCGAAGGATATATTACGTAAAGGTACATCTACAACGCACATACAGGCACAGCTCAGAACCCAGGAAGATTTGAAAAGTTTGCAGTATAATGACCGTACTCTATCAAATAGATTTAGTTATTTAGTTATAGTTATTTTTTTAAACTTAAAACCCACAATTGATCTGTGTCTATTATTGCTTTAGATTAAAAATGACATTGCTTTTATCAATTAACTGAACGATTTCTTAATTGACACCCAATCGTTAAATCCATAAAAAAATTATGTATAATCAAAACGAAACAAATTCTTGAGTTCGCGGCTATATAAACTCATACATGTATATGAGAGACACAGCTCTCGTGTATTAGTTAACCGCTGACCGCTAGGTAGTCCAGCCGCGAGCATGGTGACCAATTTTCTCGGCCGCGGGTGAGGGAGGGCTTACGTAATGGTACACACACACACACAGCTCTGATTCAAGGTAGATTTTAAATGCATGGAGTTAATAAATAAAATGTAATGCATAGAGTTTTTTAATTCAGTATTTTGTGGTTTAATAGAAAGGAAAAAGAATGTTTTGTTTTCCAATTGCCGTTTTTAATGATTGTGCACTTTAAGAACTTAACAACAATGACTTAAACTCCTAAAAAAAGCATGTACTCCAACAACAAAAAATTCTTATAAATTAATGCCTCCTTATACCCAAGCATACTTTCTGCGGCAACTTTATGCTAGTTGTACGCACAAAGACTTTCGTTAACTTGTCAAATGAAACAGGTACATGTCAACATGTAAAGCTTTTTACACTCATACTACACAAATCACTTACAAAATAATATTGTTACGACCTTTATGAGATCCCAACAAACAACTTTTCCAGCGACAGCCATATCAAAATCCTAACCGTTTTTGAGTTATTAAGCAAAAACTTTTAGGAGCTATTGGCCCTTAATTTAAGGGGCCAGCCCTTTTTTATTAGTGTCAAACAAAAGCCTTTGATATTCTGCACAACTTTTATCCTACATGTCTTAACAAAATATTTTTGTTAAAAAGATATAAAGGAAAATAAGTCGAAATTTTTGCACTTTTTTAATCCTGTTGTTTGACCCCCTACCTTTTCCTATATAAAAAACGTAATCTAAAAACAAAAACCGATGTGCGCCACTACAATGTCTCTGCTATTTAAATTCGTTGGATTCCCATTCCCTGCTATCATAGTCTCGGAGCCTTTGTCTGGAAACCAAAGACCCTAAAAAATTTTAAAAGGGGAAAAACTCGCTAACGGAAACGGAATTCTAACGTTTATGAAATGATAAAGATAGTGTTTTGTAAAGTTCATTAGCCCTGAACATTTGAGCAAAAACCGTTCAGAAATGAGCACGATATGAAGACTCAAAGTTCGCGTCTAGGAAGAAGAAAAGAAAAAACTAGATTCGATCTCGTTGCGAGCAACGAGTGGGTCTTCCGTCCGATTTTTGAATAGATTAGATTAAATTTATCAATTCAAAGATAAAATCGTAGATCTAAGCGAAAAATAGAGAAAACAATTTTGCGGCACTCGGGGCTTAAAGCCGGGTCGCCTGGGCCATGTCCACGACTATATCGACTGAGCTACTCGGACTCTCGCTTCAGAACTTTGACGCTTAATTTCTCGAGAATGCCTTAATTGATTTTAAAACAAAAAAAATATTCTGAATCAGTAAGAGGGTCACTATAAGGTGTAAAAATTTCAAAGAAAAATATCAAAAAATAAAAAAGTCGAAAAATTCAATTTTTCAAAATTCCTTCCGGTGACGACCGGAAGTGACGGCGGTCATTCTCATGACCAAGGTGCACCAGGAAATCGATAGATCTATCATCTCTGAAATTCTCAGCTCTGTATCTTTGCTCGTTTTTGAAAAACCTGACAGACAAAATTGACTTTTTAAAATCGTAAACGGACGATAACTTCCGACCGGAAGTGTATTTTCAGAAATGGTTAAAAAACAATAAACTTCAGATAAATTCGCGTTAATGTAGAAAATTTGAATGAAAGCGGTTGAGCCATCTCTGCGAAATCGTCTGCACAAAATCGGTAAGAAAAAAAGAATAATAACTAGAGCAGAGTTCGTTGCAAAGCAACGAGTGGGTTTTCCGCTAATGTCGAAAGTAATGCTAGAAGTAGCTCTAAGAAGCAGTGTTCTTAATCTAATGACAAAAGTAACTTAAGTACAAAAAAGATTTTAAAAATCGAATTATTCTTGGTACGACTTAACAAAATCAGAATGGTTTTAAGTACAAATTAACAAAAAACATTACCATTTCAAGTCCGAGTTAACAAAAAAAATCCGAATGTGTTTAAGTTCGACTTAACAAATTTGACTTTATTTTAGGTAAAAGTTAACTTTACCTGGAACTAACATCTAATTTCTTAACCCAGAATGCAAAATTAAAATTTCCGTAAAAAATCAATTTTGTTTAAAACATAAATCTAAGCAACATTTCCTCTACACTGCTTTTCAAAGGGTTGACCTTTCGTACTATGTGCTTGTTGCATCATCAATTGTCAGAAACTTATCGATGTATAGTTTACTTAATTTTATTATTCCTCTGTGAATATTTTTATTTAAAATTACTATAAACCAGACGACATTGAAATGGTGAACATTTCAAAGGGCCCCGCTGATGTTATTTAAGAAAATTTTGCTTTGACCTTGACCTATAACTTGACATTTTTCCAGCTGGAATAGAACTTCTAATTCAATTTCATTGCCCCTAACATACAGGCATTTTTGTTCAATCTGACCAAGATTAAGCATATCCGGGAAATAATCTACTGTCTAAATCTAATTTTATTAAGATCTGTTATGACCTTCACATTAACATGGTTCAAGGTCACTGCACGCCATTAACCACTAAGCTCTGTTTAGGCAAACTATTAACCAATTAGGGGCTAAAAGGAGAGTATATATATGCTCTTAAAATATGGATTTTTGTGTGATCTGATGTGACCTTGACACTTGATCTACAAATATCATTCGAGGTCACTGCATATCCTTTGATCAAAGGCATCATGTGGGTGAAGTATGAGCCTGATTGGAGCAAAGGGAGAGAAGATGAACTCCAGACAAGGATTTTTTAAATTTAATTCTGCTATGACCTTCACCGTTTACCTTGAAAATAGGTTCAAGGTCACTAGACATCCTTAACTCAAAAGCTCTGCTTATGTGAAGTCTGAGCCAAATAGGGGTTAGTAGAAAGTATATATGCTCTGAAAAAATGATTTTTGAATGATCCGATATGATATTTCACCCTTTACCTAGAAATTTCATGCAAGGTCACTGCTCATCGAATAACGATAGAGACAGTCTGTGAGTATTAGCCTGATTGGACCAAAGGGAGAGAAGATATGCCCCAGACAAGGATTTTATATATGTAATTCTACTATGACCTTAACCTTATACCCAACAACATGGTTCAAGGTCACTGCACATCCTTAACCCAAAGGAACCCTGTGGATGAGGTATGAGCCAGATTGGGCCAAGGGGAGAGAAGCTATGCTCCGGTCAAGCGATCTCGGATGGAAAGACGGACAAACTGATCACTAGAAGGCGCCCACACAAACTTGCTTTTCTATCTAATTTGAAATAGTATCCATGCTATCTGCCCATGGTGAATAGTCATCAAAACCATTGCCTCATGAAATAGTTGCTGTCTTGGGGGACAATAAACTTGCTATTGTCCTCATACCCAGTAGATACTAAATAGGCATATAATATCCCATCCACCTCCATTTCATGTTATATAACCTCCCGTTTGTAACCTTCAATTTCACTGTGTAAAGTCAACACAACAGTCAAAGCCGAAAGTTTCACAATTTATTACTGCTTCTCATGTACTTAAAATTAGGGGCCTTGATATTGCTTAGGCCTAAAAAAAAAAGTTGTGTGTTTTGGGTAACCCGACCTAACCTACAGAAATGGCCCGATCCTACCATTTTTAGATGCCTGATTTTATCCGACTGTGAATTTTATCTTATTTCCAATAAAAAATACGTTTTTAAATATGAAACAAAAAACATTCTTAGAATTCAGGCAAAAAAAAATAGATAAAATAAAAAAAAATCTCCACTTACCTAACCTAATTTTTTCATCAGTGTTACCCTAAACACACTATTTTTTTTTTGTTGGCCTTACCAATTCCAACAAGAGACATCCCATTAACTATTGATAAACATTAAAATTCATTTCATGAATCTACGCAACACTGGTAAATCTTTAAGTACAGTCACTTTCAATTTTACAAAAATATTGACGGTTCTTTATCCGAAACTGTTCCTTGTACCTTTAACTTAGTACACTAACATTTTATGAAAAGACGGTTTGTCTTAGAATAAGAAAGCTAATGCAGTTCTGAGAAAAAGAATACCACATATTGCAAATTCCATTGAGGTTTAATAAAAATATGGCCATTTAAGTGAACCCCCCATTTCCAATTTCCATTAGTAAACACAGATTTACAGGGTTCTCCATAGTAAAACATCTTTACCTGACCTTTTAGAGGTCAATTGTTGTTCAAACACCTTTAAAAAGAAACCTTATTCGATACAACATGCATCTACATTATATAATCATGATAAAAGCTTCACATCACTTAGAAATATCCTTACATGTATACCCCCCCCCCCATCTTTTGATTTTCATAAAAAGTCATGGTAAAAAATGTTTTACCTAATTTTATGAAACTTATGGCAATTTCCTTGAGTCATTTCTCACACATATTTGAAACAATCATCAATGATTCTAAAATTTGATCCTAATTATTTGTTTATTTTATGATTTACACCATTTTAGTTAACAAATAGACAGCTGTCCTGCTTGTGATTTGTTGTTTTTATGAAAAAAGTAAGCTAACAATCATATTTAGTGAATATCTAATCTATTTTGATTTCTAGTCTCCTTCTAACCATGCTAAAACAGTAAGATACAACCTACAAATTAGACATCTGCCTTAAATTAAAATAAAATTCAAACACCCAGGTAGCTGGAGACAGAGTTGATTTCCATGAAAAATGTTCAAAATTTGACATGTGTTTCTCCTTTTTTATGCGTATATACCTTAGAAAGGTAGAGATAGGTTGTTTCTTGTTCATTTCAAAAGTAATTATCATAGCAGATGTTATTTCAAAGTCAAATGTACATTTACATATCCTACATGTAATCTTAATGCAGACAATTGGATGGGGGAGGGGGGTTCAATTATGTAAACACATCTAAATACCTTTATAAAATGAAAAATAAAGGAAACATAATTGCATACTTTTATTGAAATTTTTTTTTTCACAACAATTATGAATTTCTTTAAATAGCCTTAATTTTGTTTTTCATAATTTCTTATCAAACACAAACCACAACATGGGATGATGCTTCAAGTTCCATTATTGTTCATGCATTATCCGATTTAATTTGAATTACCGGTAAAAAGTCTGTAGAACACAAGGAATATGCATGTGGATAGAGGTGACAGGTTAATCTCAAGAGCTGACCAACAAAAGCCATGTGGTGCCATGTCGGAACAAGAGTCCGTTTTGAGCTGAAATGAAAAAAAATAATTAGCTGTGTTTACATACATGTACTAGTAATAGCTGTGTTTACATTAACATATGCATATTATTTCTGGAAAAAATACACTGACCATGCAGTGTCATAAGTATAACCGGTACATATCCCAATACATGACATAACATTTAGGCAGTACAAGATCAAAAATTTGCATATCAAGTCATAATATAATATTAAAAAAAATTCTTAGGTATAGACACTTATCAGATTGAGAGAGAGTTTGAGAGAGAAAGAGAGCTAAGTTTATTTCTTGTAGTGCAACAGTCAACAATTTCAATTCGAAAATTACAAAGGAATATTACCCATCTTAACAGCGTCAAAGTACATGTATGTATTTCCTTCTGGTATACCATGTTTTATCAATTCTACGGGGTTTTTTTTTTGCAAATAAATTTGGCGAGGGTTTTGGTTTCTTTTCTTTTAAATTACATGTTTTAAAAACAATACTATGTGTAATAAGCATAAAACATGTATGAGTAAATTTAATGAAGAATTTTTGATAGATTATTTTTCACAGAATGTGTTACATTACATGTATGTCAATCTTTATAAAAGTAGCGTATATTTCGTGCGTCATAAATTGGAAGTTTTAGTAAATATCATTTACTTGCATGGTAGCTATATATATGTCTAACCCAAATTTTCTTCATAAAGCTACAGCTGTATGTACCACATAATTATATGTTTTGTCACAAGTATACATTTTTAAAAAAATACCCAAATTCCAACAGTTGAAAGTAACTCGATGAATTTTTCATTCTTTGATAAGTGTTTTGTGCGTGCATATATTATAAGTCTGCTGCAACAGCAGCCAATCAGCGGTAAGCTGAATCCACTAATAAGAAAGTTTGTGGTTTAGGAGCTGGTAAAATTGTATATGCATAATGTAGCTGACACTGGCTTGAATGCGATGCTGTCAAGAACACCACACCAAATAATATCAAGAGACATAAATATTCACTTAAATATATTGTGTTGTAAAGGTTTTAATACAATTATTGCATCTTGCAAAACATGTGATGATTCTTATAATCATCTGTAATATATCTGATATATATGTACAAGATGGGAGAAATAATGACAGAACAGGGATTCGAACTTTGCCCTCTGAATCTCTAGTCAAGTGCTCTACCAACTGAGCTACATGTATCTGGCACCGGTATTCAAACCAGTCTGACCGTCACATCCCCCCCTTTAAATGATCTTCACCCTCAAAGATCACCTCTGGCTCTTCCCCTGGCAGGAGTTAACCTGTCAGTTCCAGGGGTTGGTTACAATACAAATATTGTATAGGGATGGAACGATCCACCGATGCACCACGGTATTTATTTTGACAATATTTGGATTGTTACATTTACCATTAATACATTACGATACCTATGCGAACTTTTTTTTATTTTCCAAAAATATCTGAGCTTCATATATCGGCTATTTTTAGTCTGCGTGCCTAATATGAAAGTACAAAGATGGCCGAAAACCTCGTAAAGTTGTCAAACCTGTTAGGAAGCTAAATCTGGAGTGTGGTCAACTTTTGGATTACTTGTTAATGAAAAAGTAGTGTATATGAGACTTAAGTAATTTGTAAATTGTGCAACGCTCATTTTAAATATATCAAAATAACTTTGGACATTCGGTAATACATCGACAGATTGAATAAATTTTTAACCCTTATTCATGTTTTCATTTAGTTGCAATGTATCGTGATGTGTATCGTATCGCATCTCATGTATCGTGATATGTACCGAATCGGCTAAGTACAGAATCGTCCAAGCCTTAATATTGTAACAGGATGGGAGAAATAATGAAGGACCAAACCAGGAATTAAACCTGGGCCCCCTGAATCTCTAGTCAGGTGCTCTACCAACTGAACACTGGTATTTAAACCGGTCTGACCGTCACATATATAAAAAGTTATTTTAAACAATGGTGTTCAATAAAAAATAACACTTGCAACCTTCAGTTTTTGTCTGTAATTAATCAATATTGGCGTGCGATCAGTTATCGTTGAGAACCATTTTTCATCAGTGCATTGTTACGTCATTTTATCAACACATAAAATTATATACCGTAATACGAAAATATGATGCAACATTGCACCAGCAAGAAATGGTCCTCGACAAGAACTGCTGGCATGCCAGTACTGCCAGTAGTCAGATTAAAAAAAAAAAGAGAATATAAATGAAAAATTACATTTAAAACATTTACAAGGACAATTGAAGTACACATCAAAACTGCTAAACAAGAAAAATTATGTGAACTGGTAGAGTGGTATGCATAGTTCTAACGTGTAACCTACATGTACAAGTACATGTACCGGGTACCCGTTGGTCTGCTAAACCTCTCTAATGATACATTAATCGGCATCATAAAAATATTAAAGACTTTTTAGTCATGTTTTAACTCTGAAATCTGAAGTATACAATTTTATTAACTTGATGTTACATGTATGTCTACAGGGTATTTATGTCTACATTTGGAGACTTCCGCACAAGGATATGATTATATGTTTCTAATTAGACCCTGCTTTGAATTTTGAGTTGAAAATTCACAATCTGATTTTTTTATAAAATAGATAAATTCGGTCATCCTTTCCAGTCACCCATGAACCTCGAGCAAGTCTAAACATCCAGTAAACAATGTAAAAATTACACGTTAGTGAACAAACACCCACACCATAACAAAAACATCTAACTCTGTAATTCTTATAAAATTCTTAACCCAGCAGATGTTAAATCATCAAGATATATTTGTAAATTCATACGTGATGCACATAACATAAGAAAATCTATTTACAGTACCAACTACATGTATATTTGTATATATACTGTATGTATGACTTTCGCCACATGTGGATTTTCTCAATAAATTGAATTGTAATTTACACAAAATTCTGGTAAAAAGGAAAAAAAAAACAAGTGAAAGGTAAAACATTTGGGATTCAATTCTGTTAAAAGGATTTATATTGTCTGGACTAGAAAAATAACATACATCAGTGACAGTGTGCACGTACTTACATGTACATCTAAAGACTAAATGTTAACCAGTTAACATGCTGACATTTTAACCACTATAGACAAGAAACTTTTAAAGAAATAAAAATCCTCACCTTCTTCAGTAACATCCACATAGATCGCACACTTTAATGTCCATCTTTTCCCTTTATTACTCGTAGCTTATCAACGGCTAATCAATGGAAACATAAACATCCGTCGACATGGTCGACAGAAGTCTGGCTGTCAGAATTTCCTCGTAAACGATTCACACGAGAATATATCCCTCCTTATACAAATATGTAGTATTGTTCCCTGTGCATGTTCATATGGTTCACAGTAACTTGAAAATGCATGTGTACACCGAAAGAATACACAACTTCTCTTCTGCATTACGGCTCTCTCTTTTCTACAATGCCGTTCGTTACTGTTTACATTTGGCGCGCTCGCGGGGGTTACAAACAGGGGCGCCCCGACAAATATTTGCACATAGAACGTTTAAATAATGTGTGTTCATTGAATTCATAAATGATATAGATGAAAACAATGAAATTGAATCACAACAATTTATCTAAGACGCAACACAACGTAATGCAGTAAATGTCTGGGCCTTAAAGTGGCATTTGTTCGCTTGTGTGTCTATGTAGACATATTAACTCGTTCATGAACGATTCTCACATATTTGTTTTATGAAATTTGAAAAAAATAGGGCACAGAACTTTTTAAATTTGATACCAAATGACATTATTTAATATATAAACAATAACTGAACTCATTTTTTATCATTGCTATCAGAAAAAACGTTCATGGACTGCTGACCCCTAATTATAGGGGTCAGCCCATTTTTCTTAATTTTAAATTAAAGCTCTTGTTATTCTAAACAACTTTTGTTCTATGTGTTTTAACAAAATATTTTTAGTTTAAAAGTTATAATACAAAAAGCAACAAAATTTCAGCCCCGAAAAAATCTTAAACTTTGGCGACAAATAGCTCAAAAACTAACAAAGAAATTACCAAAATTTTCATGCCAGCAAAACTATAAAATGTTACTGACAATTTCGCCAAATTTCATGCATCTATCATCTGTAGTTCCCGAGATCAACTCTAGACAAAAGACCCCCCAATTTTCAATTAAAGGGCAGTAACTCATAACCGGAAGTGAATTTTAAAAATTTGAAAAAAACGTCTGGAGATATTAATATCATCTACATACCCTGAAAGTTTCATAGCAATCAGACAAAGAATGTTTGAGAAATAGCCTTCACAAAATTTGCGGGAAAAAAAAATAATAATAAGAAACAGTAGAATAACAGAAGGGTTTTCTGTTGAAAACGGAAAACCCTAATAAGAAAAGTGAAAAAGAAACAATAGAATAATAGAAGGGTCTTCCGCTGAAGACGGAAGACCCTAAAAATAAGAATAATCTTATCCCCGCACAATAATAGAAAGGTCTTCCGTTGGAAACGGAAGACCTTAATTAAAACATTTTGGAATTTTATGTTGAATCATCTTTACGCGCTGCATGTATCAATTAGTGCATAACAAATCCCCTTTAATACCTTCATATGCGTGCACCCCCCCCCCCCCCCCCCCCCCCCCCCCCCCCCCCCCACTGAAAATGGAGCGACCCTGCTGAAATTGTTTCTGCAAAAACTGACTATATATTACACGAATATTAAACTCAATACAAGGGATGGATTGAGAATTAATTTCTCAACAACTTTGCTTCAATAATGAATTAGACATTTTTCGTTCTTTACCAGTTATTGACAAAATCTTTTGAAGCCAATAGGGTCCAACCCTTTTTTCTTCATACCAAATAAAAGATCTTGGTAAGACCCACCAACTTTTGAAATACATCTTATAACAAATTATTATCAGGTAGAAAACTAAGACACAAATTACTTGAATTTGTTTGCAATTTTTTAAATCTTTGTTTCAACACCTATACCACTCCTTTTATTTGCATTTGAATAATAGGTGAAATCTGTCTTTCTCCATTTCTATGTATTTGCTTCCAACCCAGCCTATTTTTGAGACTACCAATCTGACAAAAGAAGTCGTTAAATTTTACTGGAAGGGGAATAATTCAAAACCGGATAAGAATTTTTATCAAGTAAAATTTAAAACGACAACATCGCGCGGCATGGTATCGGACTTTAATTTTCAAAACAATCGGTTATCATCGAGCGAGATATTAAGGATCAAAGTTGGCGTCAAGAAGAAAAAAAAATAAGAAAATTTTCAGAATAATACTGAAGTCTTCAGTTCGGAAGCTGAAGACTTTAAATATAGCTGATAATATACGGAAATGGATTTTTCTGCTTCTGAATATTAGGGACCTAATTCACTCAAGACGTTCACTGATGTTATCGCCTTTGGCGATAATATTTCAAACGCAAAAAACCCTCCACCAACATATTTTTCTTTTGGAGACTGAATTCAAAATATAAGTAACACTAAACTTCGTCATAATTGCATAATCAACAGATACTTATTCAAATATAACATTATTGAAAGCCTTTTATATACACGTGAAAAGATGAAGACAAATATCAGTAATTCTCTCGTGTACTATATATACCGAAGCAAGAGACAAATTATCTAAAATGTTTTAGCATTGTTGATTTAACTATTGTTAATACTGTTTATGAATATATTTCGCTTTTAGAGAGGAAAAACTTAATAGTAACACTTGTGTTTCTTAGTTCACGTTTTAATTTAAATAAATCTAAATGTTTTGATAACGTATTAAGTTTAGGTTTCATATCAAACTTTTGTATCTGAGTCTTGTAGGTTTTTTTTCAGGTTTTTTTTTAAATTTATATTCACATGTATGCCATTTTATTAGCATGCAACATATAAATACTATGAGTACGCGTCCCTGTTGCTCTGATACACTTGTACTAATTTGTATATATCGGAAAGGGTGTGTTTCAAAGTCTTTTTATAAATGTACTAAAATACATTAAAGAACTGTTAAGTATTAATGGCAGTCTTACCTTGGCCATTTGAAATCAGTTCCAGCGAAATAATTCTTTCCGAGTGCCTGCATGTACTCGTACTGAGTTTGCGTGGTAAACGTATGTTCTGAAAACAAAACCAACAAGCCGGGGTTTCCAATGATAAAGGTTTTGCTCCAGTTAACAAGAAACATGCGCTTTGTGTGTGCCAACTCAAATTAAAAAACCGAATAGAATTGCGTTGCCCTATATTTCTTTTTTTTGAATGAATACAATGTTTACTGCGTAGTCAAGCAGATTTAATTTCAACAACCTCTTTTCAAACAAGAACGCTATACACTGTGTTTAGTCGGGGTTGGGGATCCCGCCTCACGAGAACTTCGATAGTGTAATGTTTTTAGCAGTTTTGACACCCCTCATTCTACTATACTTTTAATCAATGTACAGTTGTTCGTGACTATTAAATGTGTCTGGAGACAATTCATTTTGCATTAGTGTAACATTAATAATTTTTGTGACATTTTAGTTTTTAAAGGATCAGAGATCCAAGTACATGTAGTTGAAATAAATGATACATTGTAACATATTTCAATCAAGCCCGTAAAATTATGAATATCAGCAAAACATTTAGGTTATTTATAAATCAATAATATGGTTATTAATACCAAAAATGATTGTTAACCCCATTAACAGCCCTGATAAAAATATTACCATTTATGACATGATACGACCTGTCTGTACTAAAATACGCATCCCTTTGCCGCCAAAAAAGTTTTAAAAGTCAACTAGAGACGAGCTCGTTGCAAAGCAACGAGTAGGTATTCCGTCGCAACTTCGTTTCGCGAAAGGATTGTCCATCAGTCTGATTAAAACCACCTCCTTTTCACACTTGTCAGAGCCTGACAGACCCTGTATTGATAAAAGGTCATCTTTACACGACCATTTTTTCTTACCAATTAGAGCTTTAGAAAAGTGATTGGAACTGAAATTGAGACAAACAAATTAATTCATGCTTTCTCTGTAACCTCTAGACTGAGTATTGAAAAGTTGCACCACTCATTAATGTTTAAAGGCAAATCTTCGGTAATTAGAAGTATATTTAAATTGTATGCAAATGTGGAGGTGGAAATGATCTGTTATTAATACTAGTCTATCAGACCCTGACGAGTGTAAGGAGAGGGGAAATGGTTTACTGGATTATCAATATGATAATAATAAGTTCAAATAATCCAAAACGAGACTCAATTTCAAAGTATTATTTTTATTCCAGGCAAGTTCTTCGGTTAGTTTACTTCACGTTTAGGATAATTTTAAAAAGAACATCATATACGTACATATATATATAATTAATTTAATTATAATAAAGGTGTGTGTGTGGAGGTGGGGGTGCCCCAAAAACCAATTTTCTAAACTTAACTTAAGGGAAATTTTAATTGCGAGAAAGGGGCGGGGACAGTGCTCCCACTGGACCATCTATAAGGTACTGTTAGCAAACTCACAAATGATACTCCCGCTAAAAAATAAATCATAACTCACGCATTTCTATATTAGAGAATAATGGATGCTTCTTTTTCTTATAGTGAGTCAGACAAGAGAAGGTATATTTAAAGGTCACAAGCAATTTTTATGTCAAACTTTAGCTTTTACTCATTGCGATTAATACAAGATATGACACAGACAGGAATAAAGCATTTTTTAATATGACTTTGAACTTGCGCAACTGACCCTGGATCAAGTTCATGACACGTCATCGGTCATAAGGAATCTTTTATTTTTATGAAATAGATACTCCGAATGTTTCTCCTTAAAAATTTTGCACTTATCCTGCCAGTGACCTTGTCCTTTGTCCTAATGACCCTGACAAGGTCATGACGCTTCGTCAGGTAATAAGTAATATTTTTATGAAGTACATGTACATGTAAGAACTTCCAATGTTTCTCCATCAGAAAGATATCGACCAGACACGAATTTTGCACAAACAGACGGACGGACGGACAAGGTGATTTTTATTTTACCCCCCCCCCCCCCAATTAATTTTCGTGGGGTATAAAAATCCTTTTCGCCAGTTTTGTGCGGCACAAAAAACGACCTTTATTTTTCTATTATTTCTATCATATCACATATAAATATTAATGTAAATGTTTGATTTGTATGCACTTCTGAGTTCTTCTCATCATCGTCGAAAAGGATAGGAAACCCTTGGGTTCCAATAATGTCTTTTCATTGGCATTTGTCAATTTGCATCACTAAATAATTTTCAAGTGGTAAGGTATCAAAGCTTTTGAGAGGTTAAACACTGAATTTCTAAAGATCTAAATTTTACGTTAAGAAAACCAACACTTTTTATATAGTGAATCAAAATCTAAAATAGCTTTATGTACTCGTACACATAAATAGAAAGATGTAGCGAAAGCCATAAAGACTTTATTTCCTTGTTCTATACTTTTTCAGAGATAACAAGCTACAAGTGAACAATCTTCCATTTCGACAAGCCATATATTCAGCTGAGTTTTAAGTCAATTAATTTGCATTACAACCCCATACTACGCAACTTTATTGATTTGTTTTATCAATGTGCATATAACAGTTAGTATAATCCCCAAGAGCACATATCTATCGCAATTAAGTGCATACATTTCTGGGAGGCAAAAAGTCGCTATATTATAGTCTGCAAGTCAATTGAACAATGGTCTTTCAAAGAAATAACAAACTGTCGACACTTGCAGTACTCTGATGATTTCTATGACGACCGACTTCATTGCATAATGTAGTCGTATACCATTACTTCTAATCCTGAGAACAATTTTTTTTAAAAACTTTTAACTTATATGATCAGAGACATAAATTACGTATTAAAATTTTTTTTTGTCTCTGATAATAATATTGATATATTTTATTCTGTTCATAACTATAGAAGTTTAGCGTGTTCAACAGGTTAATTTTTTAGCCACATTCTCAGATTACGATATTGCACCTTAATCATTAATGTGCCGATAATTGACATCCAATATTTAGATACTTATTGTTTAACAATAGACAACTGCAGTGATTGCCCCCTTCCAATTGTTACTCAATTATATAACAATTGCAGATCCGCAGCCCGGGGGCAATATTCTGAGCTCATGTGCGCTAAAGCGACACGAGATTTTCGGTCGCACGTGGAGCGGATTGAATTAGCGTAGACTGTCCGAATAAACACACGGGTGAGAAAGTGACACACATTGAGAAGTACACATGTTAAGTAGTCGCTAAAAATTGATTTTCGCCACATTTTGAAAAAAATAAAGCCCTTGCACTGTGATCATGTAACAGATAAAATCTAAACGAAACTTACTTAAAAACTCATGTGAACATTCTTAAAATAATCACTGAATCCCTCAATCCGGACAATTCTTTTATCGTGGCAGCCTCTATCGCATGTGTTAATTCGATATTTGATTTTTTATCCTGCCTTGAACGCTTGGAGAGTGTTTTATTTTCTAAACTCTGCTTCCAATCTCTCTCTCTCTCTCTCTCTAAAAAAAAGTTTAACTTAGTAATCATTTTTTACTTAAAATCATATTGATAAGTAATAGGTAATTACTTAACATTTACTTACAAATTTAAAACAATTACTGAACTTCATGTCAATTACTAAATAAAAATATTTTACTTACATTTACTTAATGTGTAGAAATGTTTTACTAAGTAATTCCTTTTACTGATTATTGTTATTAAAAAAGGGACAATCATTTACTAAAACAAAACATGATTTACTAAGTAATTACTTTACTGATATTTGTTATGATAAGGAACTATCATATACTTAACATGATTTACTAAGTAATTCCTTTACTGATATTTTTTATGATAAAGAACTATCATATACTTAAAGCAAAAAAAAGACTTACTAAATAAGTATATTATGAGAGAGAGAGAGAGAGAGAGAGAGAGAGAGAGAGAGTGAGTTTGTACACAGATAGGTTGGGCAATACAATAGGAAATTCGAAAGTGACTAGCTTTTCAGAAATGGCATATATCTCCTTTGCTTTCAAAAAGGTTTAACTGTCTTTGTTTATCAGAATTATATACTTGTCCATGCAAGGTTGTTTTATTATCTCCACCTTTAAGAGTCTTGATTCGCCATTACCAGCAGAGTCATGATCGAGAAGAACTAGATAAATATTGCATCCCGCACCTCAGATCTCCAGATTTCCGCATGATTTTTCCTCATTTTAAAAACGAAAAAAAATGCAGAGAAAATACGGAGAATATTAAATACATGTTATACGGAAATGCAGAAAAAATCCGTTAATGATATGGAAAATATACGGAAATAATATGGAGAATTGGACTTAGTATATTTTCCATCTGGAAAAAATACGGAGCTCTGAACTTAGAAATTTTTTACCACAAACATTTCTTCTTTTTTCTCTGTTTTGTTTACTTCCTGAGCTTGCCAAAGCTTTACCAGAAATAAGACTTATACAATTTTATGCACATTCAGCACAAATTTATAATGAATTGCTGTTATAATTTTGTATATTTGTATAGAGAAAAAATAAATCTAATTAATATTTTCGGATTTAAGTTTAATTCTTAGATAGTCTCAATAAAAATTTCTATTATTACGAAAATAAGATCAACTTTAATCGCATGATGTTTCATTACATAAAAGGCAAAATGACCCCCCCCCCCCAGACCCCACGTCTTACGTGAACACCACCTGTCTGTTCTTTTGTTATGCTATATTCTTGTTTCCTACGTTCAAATATCAGTTAACTTAGATTGGAGTGTCTAAACCGTCTGATGTTAAATCATGAAGATTGAAGAATTTTTTGTATGCTGTACAGTGTTTGTTTGTACTTTTACTTGTGTTTCAATGTTAAGCTACGCGCGCGCTGATTGGTCGATCAATAGCTAGCCGCCAATTTTCACATTCGATGCTGCCATGTTGTCTGCCATCACCGAGATGGTAAAATGAATGAAAATAAGGGAATAAAGCTGTGCACAAGGTAAAAGAATGATTGTCAATGGAGTGTTTACTTTTGGAATATCCACGGCTAAACAGAGGACGAATATAAGTGAATGAATCGAATCTCAACACCCAAGACCACTGCATGCACCATCTCATGCATGATCATGAGCACGTTTTTGAAAAAGTAAGTGAAGTAATGAAAATATATTCGTTGAATGGCAGTTTAAACAGTTATTGAAATATAAAACGCAAGACTGTGATCTTTTATAATGAGTTTAACAGTTTAAGGCCGTCCTTATGACAATGCCGGGTGTCGAATCAAGCAAAACGCTCGTTATTGACATCGTTGTGATGCATGAACAAATTATTTGAATTCAAAATTTATTTAAACAACGCCAAATTTAGATAATTATCATTACATAGTGTATAAGTACATTTTATATGACTTACATTTTTATTACCTAAATAAAAGAATGTATGTTCTACTCACATACAGTGTAGTCAGAGTTAGTAGTGCAAATTTGTAGCTATATAGATTAATAGATGGAGTAAGTATATGATAGGCTAACTTGTTTTTCTGAGAAACTGCTTTAAATTTGAAAAAAATTGTGCTGATATGAAATCCATTTATCTTCCCAATAGGTGTCTGCCCTGGTGACCAAGTTAAACAGACCTAAAAAAAAAAACTTTGCATGAACAACTAACTCACTGATTTTATGATCAAATGTCTAATGATGCAAACAAAAAAGAGTGAAGACATAATTTGTGTAAGACTACGTAGAAAAGCATATAAACAACAGTGCTGAAGTCCGACCGTTCCATTGTGGACATTATTATGATATTGCTATTTGTGTGATATTGTTTATTGTAAAATTAAATCGGAGAGCACATACAGGAGACTGTCTTAAAAAAGACATCAAAAATGCCTTAAAGATTGCCGTGATTAATTGTAATATGACCAGTGACATTGCAGGGCTTAATTGTGAACTATATGGTTTGAACTTCGCTCATTGTGAACTTTTGTCCAAGTCCATCTGTGGATGCATGTTGTGATCAAACTGCATTCAAGTTTATCAATCTGCAGCAATAAATCATCACCGATTGGTTGAGTACTATTTGTCAAATTTCATTATGGTTTGTTCATCAATTTTGTGTTTATTCTTGAAATTTATTAAATGTGCAAAATTTAAAGTTAAAAATTTTAACTTGTGTCCTTTATCTCTAATTTTGCTGCAACTGTTTAAGTTAAACATCTTTGTTAATCACCAGTAGAAGTTATTTGTAAATTGATTAAAAAGCATAGTACATGTATGAGTAGAATTTCCTTTCAAGTGTATATAAAAGTGTGAAATACGATTTTTCTGTCCATTATTTTTTTTTCAGTAAAGCTTTAAATTGCAATTATTACCAACATATTTTTTATATACTGTAGCTTTTTTAAAGAACTTTCTTATCTGGAAAATTAATTGCAATGCTTATGATTGCTTGAAGTAATTACTGTTTTCTTTCAAGTGCACATTTGTTGTAAATCCAAGCTAGTCAAATTAGAAACCTTGTACACATAACATTTTGTTAGCCAGTTTATTTATATGTGTTATGGTATTACAGATTTATTGATTTACACAGTTGTCTGGTGGTTTTTTTCCCCTAAAATTTTCTTAGTTCACAGTTATCAGCGAGTGCAAGCTTAAGGAAACAGAATTTCAGACGTTCAATTTTTAAAAACAATGTTATATAATATTTGGAGAATAATGTGTCTACAACAAGTAAAAAACAAATGGGTAAACCATATTGGTATGAAATAAGTAAATTATTTAGATAAAATAAGTATTGCTATTACTTAATTATAGAATATTTTAAAATAAATGAATTTGATTACTTGAAATGCGAATTATATTGAGTAAATAAAAACATATTTATATATATTTTAGTAATTGCAACAAAAAAGTAAATAGTCTACTACAAGTAATTAAATTACTTATACCAAAATGATTTTGATTACTTAAAATAAGTATTAAATTGAGTAAATAAATAACTAATCTGTATATACATTTATGTAATAGCAGAAATGATGAGTAAAATAAATCATAAGTAATTGTATTAGTGGTATTTACTAATTACGATTCCAATTACTAATCGAGATTGCCTTTTACTTGCTATTCTGACTAATTGTATTACTTAATATTTATAGTTTTTCTAAATTCAAATTCTTATTTTAAAAATGTATAGTAAAACTTTTTTAGAGTGCTCTCTCTCTCTCTCATTTTGTCCAACCCTATGAAAACGTCAACTACTTTCTACGATATCTGTAAAACCTCTCACTCAGCAGTTTTAAGCGGAAATATTCGTGGGTAAATAAAAAAAAATTAAGTTGAAACACAAGTCAATCTTACATGTACCGGTAAAAATCTCGAATAAACAAATAGTTAAGATCGTACAAAATATCAATAAACATGCATTTGTGATAACGTACATGTAGAAGAACACGAAGCTACCGCAGATCACTTGTCAACACGCGTAGGATCTCCTTGGCTATGTGCGAGGGGTGATCATCATTTTAAGGTTTAATCTTTGTGGTTTTTCGTTGTTTATCTAAAACATTATTAGTATAATTTTTAGAACATTTTAGACTTAAAAATTCACAATTGATTTACGTGTGAGGATGTTTCTGATTTGGAATAATATCGCTCTTCTCAATTTTTAGAACGACTCCTAAATTTGTTTTTTTTTTCTAAATGTTTAATTAAATAAATTGAAGATGAACAAACTTTTAGAGCATAAAAAAACAGTTTTTGTATATAAACTCAAACAAGTATATCTTATTATTAAATAACCGCTGACCTCTATGCAGTGCGGCCGCGACCGATCTCCTCGGCCGCGGATGAAGGATTGGATAACTTACGTAAAGGTAAAACACACATAGAGAGCTCAGAATCCAGGAAGGTTTAAAACGTTTGCAGTATGATGACTAGACTCTAATAAATATAAGTGTTATCCCTTAAATCCCACAGTTGATCTATCTGTCTGATACTGCTTCAGTTTGAGAATCGCATTGCTTTTAAGAATAAACAGAGCGATTTCTTAATTGACACGCTATCGTTAAATTCCAATTAAAAAGAAGTGTAAGCTTTAATGTGTAGTGAATATTAAAACGATTCTTGTGTTTGCGGCTAAATAAAATCACATATGACAGACGCGACTCTTGTGTATTAGATACCCGCTGACCGCTAGGTAGTCCAGCCGCGACCATGGCGACCGATTTCCTCGGCCGCGGGCGAGGGATGAGTTACGTTATGACGCACACAAGAATTGAGGCCGATTTAAAATGCTTGCAGCAAAATGACCCAAATCTATTACATGAAAGTTATTTTTTTTTAACAAACCAATTTTATATATCTCACTAGATAAGAAAAGGAACGTTTATATTTACTCGTTTTTGTTTTTCTTAACGGATGTCAACTATAAGAACTAAAGAGAGGTGACCCCCCCCCAAAAAAAAAAGGCTGTAAGAAAAGCATGTACACGTATACTTTTAAGACACTTTTTCTAATGAATGAAAGTATCCCGTATATGCTGGTACACTTCCAGCTGTTAATTTATGTCCGTTATACGCACGAAGACTATTCACTTATTTGCCAAATGAAAACAGGTACATGTTAACAAGACACGCTTTTTACACTCATATTTTGCATTACCGGTACAACCTAGTTTTGTAACGACATTGATAACACCATTATAACAACTTTTCCATCGACAGCTATAACAAAATATTAACCATTTTTTAGTTATAAAGCGAAGACTTTTAAGGGCTCTAGACCCCTAATTTAAAGGGCCAGCCCTTTTCAATGGTGTCAAGTGAAAGCCCTTGATATTTTGCACATATTTTGTTTTGTATGTGTTCACAGAAAATTTTAAACTAAAGAGTTACGAAACAAAAACACAACCAAAAATCATCGTTTTTGAAGAACAAATTGAAATTATTTTTTTGAAATTTTAAAGGGGAAAAATTGTAAAAATAAAACTCGGAGGACAACGTTCAAAGTATTTATTTTCAAGATTTGTGACTTTGTAACACATGCTATGGGCGGTTTCAGAGCCTTTGCGTGCACAGGAATGCCTATAATTTCTTGAAAAAGGAAAATAACTCGGTACCAGAAGTGTTGATTTCAACGATTTTCCCTAGATATTCAAAATAGTAACTACCAATAAGCCCTGAAAATTTGAACTTTATAGGATAACAAACAAGCACGTTATTAGAGTTTTAAAAACACGTCTAGAAGAAAAAAAAATAACTAGAGCAAAGCTCGTTACAAAGCAACGAGTGGGTCTTCCGTTAATGTCGGATGTACAGCTGGAAGTTCCTGTAAGAAGCAGAGCTCTTAAACCAATAACAAGAGTAACTAAAATAAAAAGATGAAAAAAATCGAATTATTCCTGGTACGACTTAACAAAATCCGAATGATTTTAAGCACAACTTAACAAAATCCTTCCTGATTTCCAGAACGACTTTACAAAAAAATCCGAATGTGTTCAAGTATGACTTACAGTGCTGCTATCCTGAAAGTTGACAAGGATAGGATAGGATAGGATAGGATAGGATGCAGGATGCACGATACATGATAGAAATATAATAGTTAAGTTCTATCCTATCCTATCCTATCCTATCCTGCATTCTGTAGCCAATCAGATTCGGGTATAATTTTCAGAGTTATTTTGCGAAACGAAAATTGTCTTAACAATGTGTTTTCATTGTCAATTCAATACGTTTTTCAAGTTAAACCATTTAAGAATAATTATTAAATCAATGAATGATTTATGCGGTGCATAACATTGATGCGCGCTAAAATGTCGGCATTACATCTTTCTCAGTTCGTACGCAAGTACGGAGCTACTGCGAGAATTCGATGCAACATTTGACAACGTCAGAAATAGATTTCTGTATTTACTTCACTTAAAGTCTGCAAAGTAATAAAAGTTTGAATTAATAAGCGACCAATTTAGCATTTTAAAAGATAAAAGTGTATACAAGAAACAGACATTGCTTCACGTTTCATATAATTTCTTCAATACCCAATAACAGGGACGCATATTTCTGTCCGATATTAACCTGAACATATCGTATTGATAAATGTTAGCTAGCTATAAATGCTTAAGAATTTATACTTTAAAAATAACTCCGAGTAGTGTAACTTTAAACGATATAAACTTCCAAAAGGAATTATTTATTTCCAGATCGTGTTTACATTTATCGCCGAACGAATTGCTCGAATAATGATAATTACGCTCAGTTATATGTGATAAGAAAATAATTTGATAAAAATATGTAACTAAACAGTTCCTCAATAAGTTATCGAAGTTATTCATCTGTTTTATCTGCAAAAATATAATAAAATCAAAAATCTAATCGCTTACCTGTTTGTTTACGTTATCGTGTCCATCCCGCGTGCGATTTAATGTTACCGTAGCACAGGTAAGTACCCAGCAGGCATACGACGTTGTACCAACGTTGAAAATACGTTGATCATGGTTGACGACGTTGATCAACCAAAATACAACGTTGTGCGACGTTGAAGAAAAAGACGTTATCAACATGACAAATTTTCAACGTTAGTAAGACGTCAGATATTCTGACCAATATCGACCAAATTTCTCATACATATATTTTTAAAATTGTATTTTTCATAATTTCGTGTAATTATTGAATTCTGTAATTTGTGGGCATAAAAAGTGAAAAAACATCGTCAGTGATGGCAAAAAATCGCACATGTAAACAATTTACATGTATGCAGAAAGCGCGCGATAGGCATTGATCTTGTATCCCCCCCCTCCCAAAATATCTACACAGCTTGAAATGATTTAAGTAACTTTATGAATCATTTATATATATAGTGTTAATGAATAAAACTGTTGATAGTGAAATACATTCAGTTATGGCGAAAGTTAGCGCAGGTAAACAAATTATGCGGCAAGGTGCGCGATAGCCATTGATCTATTGCACATCCCCCATATCTGCTCAGCTTGAAAGCGCATGCTGGCCGGACAAGTATTAATTACTGGCGCGAACAAATTACCGCGCCAACTGAAACAAAGAACCAGTGTCCAGCTGGGGATAAGATATCCTAGCTGGGAAGCCATTTTGAACGCCATTCCAAACTTGAAACCGTGAGGACCAGCATTTATAAATTCTACATCGACCTTTAATACAAGGACATTTTGGATTTCATCCTCTTAAATAGTAAAGAAAGTGTTTCTTTCAATTATATAATGCATGTTGTATACTGTTTTTATTTTTTTCCAAGCTAGAAAACAATTCTTAACCGCATGGCGCGTGTTTTTGAATTCACCACTAACAAACAGAGAATGGATGTAAGAATTGATCGATCTCTAACTTACATTAGTCTAATAATATCAAAGTATTGTTAGCCTTGAAAATGTCTTTAAGTTTTTGGTGTTTTTTGTGGTGTTTTTATTTTTATTTTTCACCACTAACGTTAGTAATGTTATGTACGATAGTTCACACGTATCACGAATGACTCTTTGGACGAGTTAACTAAGAGAATTTCCTATTTACGTAAAAGTTAACAGAAGAGTGAAACTATAAATAGAATTGGGATTTTATTGTTGTCGTTGATCTTTGGTCTCCAACATAACGATGCAAGTTTTAATACTCAATAAGTGTACCCAGGCAACTGATCGAAGCCGTTTTGTAATACAGTATATAGAAAGTAATAATCTTATCTTTTACCTTCGATGGTCTTTAAAGGAAAACAATAAATCCTTTAACAGTCCATATTCAATTCATAGTAATGAAGACAGTACTTTAGGCCTAGTATATACGAATTTATATTTGTAATGATTATGATGTTAATATTAACTCAAAGTGATGATATTATTTATGATGGTTAATCAATACAAACAATAGAAACAAAAACTAGCTGCACGTGCATGTATTTTTTGCTCTATTTAAGACATGGCCTATCTCAGAAACTGGAGACGGTTATATACATTTGTTCATGCGCTTGCACGATCAAGCAGCAGTGAAAATGATGTTGAAAATCAACTGAAGGCAGTTGGGGGCCAGCAGACAACTCCTGAAAGGTACACCTCCTCTGTGCAGTCAGATTCTGGGGAAGATCAGCAACAGCAGCACATTAATGAACCAGCAGATTATGACAGTGATTCTTCCATGTCCGTTGTTTTAACAAGTGATGAAGATAATGAAAATGAGCCTGAGGAATGTTTACCATCACAAATTGCAGAATGGGCTACAGAGTTTAAATGCACTAGATCATGCGTTAATCATATACTTGAAATTTTTAGAAAGCAAGGCCACAGAGTACCAAAAGATGCACGTACTTTTTTTCAGACACCTCAAAGTATTCATATCATTAGAAAGTGTGGTGGCAATTATTATTATTTTGGGCTGCTATCAGGACTTACGAAAAGTGTGTCATTACATCCAAATCATTTTGAAGATGAAAACTCAATTAAACTTTCATTTAACATCGATGGAGTACCTTTATTTAAGTCTTCCTCAGTACAATTTTGGCCAATCCTATGCAGTGTCAATAGTTTTGAACGATTTGTTGTTGCTTTGTTCTGTGGAACAAAGAAACCAGACTCAGTTGAGGAGTATTTGCTGGACTTTGTTGAAGAACTTTGTAATGTTGAAAATACTGGGTTTCAATTGAATGATAAACATTTTGCTGTGATCATTGACTCATTTATTTGTGATGCTCCTGCAAGGTCATTTTTGAAATGTACTAAAGGACACAATGCATACTTTGGATGCGATAGATGCACAATTAAAGGTGTATGGCGTGGACGTGTTGTTTTTGAACAACCAGACGGCATGAATATGCCGGAAAAGAGAACTAAAGAAGATTTCAATGAATTGCAGTATACTGATTATCAATTAAAGAGTTCACCTTTAGTTGATATTGGTATCGATTGTATCAAATCGTTTCCACTTGATTATATGCATCATGTGTGTCTTGGTGTGATGAGAAGAATTTTGATGTTTCTAAAATCAGGACCACGAGAGTGCAAGCTATCCCATCTGCAAATAGAACAAGATATCTGTGAGCCAATGCTCACTAGTGATACCCCCGCTCTGATGTGAATATGCAAAATAAGCAAAGTCGACATTTAACAGAAAGCTGGCATCCGATTGGTACAAAAATATATCCCTAGGCATGCCTAAACAAATAGTGTGTTAAAATTTCAAGCATCTGCGATTAATAGCTGCTGAGAAATCTTTGAGGAAAACTTGTTTGAAAAATTTGGCTAAAATAACAAAGTACTCATTTAACAGGAAGTTGACGTCCGATTGGTACAAAAATATATCCCACAATATGGCATGCCTTAACAAACACTGTGTAAAAATTTCATGCATCTGCGATAAATAGCTGCTGAGAAATCTTTGACGAAAGTTTGATTGAAAATTTTGGCTAAAAATAAACAAAGTCATTATTTAACAGGAAGTTGACGTCCGATTGGTACAAAAATATATCCCACAATATGGCAGGCTTATACAAATACTGTGTAAAAATTTTAAGCATCTGCGATAAATAGTTGCTGAGAAATCTTTGAGGAAAATTTATTTGAAAATTTTGGCTAAAAATAAACAAAGTCATTATTTAACAGGAAGTTGACGTCCGATTGGTACAACAATATATCCCACAATATGGCAGGCCTATACAAATACTGTGTAAAAAATTTAAGCATCTGCGATAAATAGTTGCTGAGAAATCTTTGAGGAAAATTTGTTTGAAAATTTTGGCTAAAATAACAAAGTACTCATTAAACATAAAGTTGACGTCCGATTGATACAAAAATATATCCCACAATATGGCATGCCAAAAAAAATAGTGTGTTAAAATTTCAAGCAACTGCGATAAATAGTTGCTGAGAAATCTTAGACTGAAATTTGTTTGAAAATTTCGGCTACAAATAAACAAAGTACTCATTAAACAGGAAGTTGACGTTCGATTGGTACAAAAATACATCCCACGATATAGCATGCCTATACAAATACTGTGTAAAAATTTCAAGCATCTGCGATAAATAGTTGCTGAGAAATCTTTGACGAAAATTTGTTTGAAAATTTTGGTTAAAGAATAAGCAAAGTCGTCATTTAACAGGAAGTTGACGTCTGATTGGTACAAAAATATATCCCACGATATGGCATGCCTTAACAAACACTGTGTAAAAATTTCAGGCATCTTCGATAAATAGTTGCTGAGATAAATGCCACATAAATTTTTGTTACGGACGGACAGACAGACAGACAGACGGACAGACAGACAGACACACAAGGGTAAAACAGTATACCCCCTCTCCTTCGGAGCGGGGGTATAATTTCTTTCGGACAAACGTGTTGCACTGAATAGGAAAATGCCTCGAGAATTCGCAAGACAGCCACGTTCGCTTGAGTTTCTCGATCGATGGAAGGCAACAGAGTACAGGCAATGCATTCTATACACTGGCCCACTTATTTTCCGCAACATAATGCATGACCAAATGTATCAACATTTCCTAGCTCTAACGGTTGCCATGTCAATATTACTTGACTCCAGAGATGCTTCTAGGAATCACTACCTGAATTATGCAAAAAAATTGCTTGAATACTTTGTCAAGAAAGCACCCCAGATATACGGAGAGACATTTACTACCTACAACATTCACTCTCTTGTACACGTAAGTGATGATGTTAAAAATTATGGTGTTTCACTAAATGAACTAAGTGCCTTTAGATTTGAAAACTATCTTCAAAAGTTAAAGAAATTTGTGAAGAAAGCACACAATCTTATTGCTCAAGTTGCTAAACGGTTGTTTGAACTGGAAAGAACTACTGTCAAACCATGGATGAATGTTTCAACAACCTATTTTTCCACAAAAAGAAAAGACAGCTGTTTACTTTTAAAAGATCAGTCGATTGCATTTTTGCAAGAAAAAAGAGAAAATGGAGAATTGATATGCAAAGTTGTTTCACAACAGAGACTGGAAAATTTATTTATTAATCCATGTGAATCGAAATTAATAAATGTTGCCGTTGTGAAAAACACAACATTGCCGAGGCATGGACGGGAAAAAATAATCAAAAAGCATGACATAGATAGAAAAGTTGCATATTTGCCTTATGATTGGAAATATGTGCTGTTTCCTTTGCTGCATGGAATTGAAAGGCAATATTAGGATAAGGTTGGTTTTTAGCACTATCAAGTATTGTAAAGAGAGATATATATTGCTAAATTAGTTCTACCGGTAATTGTAATTTCTTTAATACTGAATTGGTGACTTTATAATAAAATATATGTCAGATAATATTTTTTTTTAAACATTACAACTCAAAGAACTCTTTTCTTGTGACATTGATGACAAAATACAAACTATGTTATTTATTGAAAAACATAATATGTTTAAGCATTTTGCTTAATTTTGATTTTTTAAATTAAGATGGACAAGAAGTGGGTAAGAGCTGTGTGGAGAGAGGATGAAAAAGAGATGGAGCTTGCCATACCCAGTGTATGGGTTGAAGGAAATCGTATAAGATGGCCAAATACATCAAATGCAAAATCTGCACTCAAAGAATGCAAGAAACCTGCTGACAAATGGCTTTCATTTGATCTGATAAAGATCAAGTTTTCATCAGGTAACTTCTTAATTTATTGATAAGAAACCGAGTAATTTATGTTTGAAGATGTAAAAAATGTAGGGAAGTCAACAAAGTTAACAAAGAATTTGTTGTATACATTTCTCAACAAGTCAATTGAACCTTCTCTTCATGCATTGTTTTTCTTTTAAATAAAGACGACTATCGAGAATGTGAGGACTATGATGAGACGACAGCGGTGGAATATGAGTGTGACTTAGAACCAGTAATGAAAAGGAAACCAAAAAAGAAGGCCATGAGTGACTTTATTATGGGTGAGCTTGCAATTTATCTACAAACTTGAAGATTCTTTTATTTGTTATTTACTTTGATATTTTGATTAATGAAATATATATATATGTTGTTTAATTAGATTCTGCTGAAGACAATTCATCAATAAAAATGCAGAAGAAGTTACCTGTAGCAGGTTATATATTGTTATGCAAATTTATATCAAGATATTAAAGAGGACAATTTATTATGGTAATTCCTTTTTTTTTTGGAGCATTTTCCAACAATTTGATATTATACTTCAGCACCAGTTATGCCGCCAAACCACCCCACAAAATCTCTGCTAAAAAAAAACCAAGACCAGTCATCACTTCAGTCGTCCAGGTCTCTATCACCTTCACCTTCTACTAGAGATGAAATGGAAACCAGACATAGCAGGTCTATTACACCAAGCAAGTCCTGGGCTAGTTCAAACAGTCGGGAGAGCTCGATGAATAGGTCGATGTCACCCAGAAGTCCCATTCGCTCAACACAAAGGCCCAGAATTTCAACATCCAGAAGTCCAATTTGCTCAACACAAAGGCCCAGAATTTCAACATCCAGAAGTCCAATTCGCTGAACACAAAGGCCCAGAATTCCAACATCCAGAAATCCAATTCGCTCAACACAAAGGCAGAGAATTTCAACATCCAGAAGTCCAATTCGCTCAACACAAAGGCCCAGAACTTCAACATCCAGAAGTCCAATTCGCTCAACACAAAGGCCCAGAATTTCAACATCCAGAAGTCCAATTCGCTCAACACAAAGGTCCAGAATTTCAACACCCAGAAGTCCAATTCGCTCAACACAAAGGTCACGAATCTCAAGGTCCAGGAGTCCTGTTCACTCTATGTCACAAATCAGTGAAAGGTCAACCCTGAGAAGAGAAAGCCCAAATAGGCTTAACAAAGGATCTGAACATTCCAGGAGCTATGATAGGCCTTGTAGCAGGTTAAGTGTAGAGAGCACCCCAACACTTCCATTTCTTTCTAAGCGAAAGCAGCATCAGTCCTCAACAGACTCCTTTCCCATGACCGAGGAAAGTAAGTACAGTTAGATGTGTTACAAATTTTCAATTCAAGGGACCTTTTATGAGACTAGAATTTTTGCTTATGATGCCTTGGGTGTTAAATGTTTAATACTTAGTTATATTCTGTTTCACAGGATTTCAGAGAAGAGTCCTCTACCTTCTTGTTGAAATAAGAGACCTTCTTAAGAGTCCAGTAACAACAGCTTCAAATACAGAAGACGTTGATCTTGTTACCATAGACTCAGAAGAAGGATTTGAAGCCTTAGACAGAAGACTTGAAAACAGGGACTTTAAAGTCAGCTTTGTAAGTAATTGAAAATAGATGTAAATTGTCATGTTTCGTGTAGAATTATGTTGTATTTTTATATACATACTATACATAATGGGCCTGCCTTATGTGCCAGCGGGCAAGAAGAGGTTAGGTGAGGTGAGGTGAATATACATAAACTCTAAATTCTTGATCAAATGAGGGGAATTATTCTTCAAGTTACTGAGTAAATCACAAGAAGTAACCCTCAAAGATTTTCTCTAACAGTCAGGAATTATTACAAACAAACTTAAACCTTTGGTGCTGGACTCAGGTTTTTTATTCTCTTGATATGACACAAAATGACTGAAATGCAGAATTAAAATTAAAAAATTGTGTATAGAACGAATATACAGTTCTCCTTTGTTATACATTTGAGCATTGAATCATTATTTTATGAAAGATATTGTATCATAACTGCAGGGGTGTTTGCATACAAATTTTCATAACGCACTAATGCGCATTATAAAATTTGTATGCACGCACCGCTGCAGTTATGAGACTATATCTTTCAAAAAATAATGATTTAAAGCTTATATTTACATTTTTCTAACTTCTTGCTTTGTCTGCAAATGTGATTTATATGTCAAAATTTCTATTTTATTCTAAGGATAAATTCAAATTAAAGGAATAGCCATTGTAACAGCCACAAGCGTGAACTTTGATTCTCGCTTGTGACGTTGCATTTTACAGCGTTCAAAGTTTGTTATGTCACAGTTAAACTCGTCATTTTAACCTTTGAGTTCCGTTTGTGTGTTACGGTCTTATTACTTCAGTATCTTTTCACACACTTTACATGCCAAAAATATTTGGAATGTAAATTTATATATTGCAGAAACACTACACAATATGAATGAAAATGAACAATTGCATTTCAGAAATTCTTGCTTCAAAAGATTGGAGGTACAGATGGTACTGACCACATGAAGAAAGCAATGTTAAGGTAAATAAAGAATGATGTTACTGAATAATTAAAGATCATTTATTGAAAAAATCAATGTAAGACATTGTTTTCAGAGTGATATGAAATACTAAGTATTTGAAGTATGACATATTTCAATTTATTTTCAGAACTATGACAAACTCGTACATGGCTGGTCTAAAATTGAAGGGAAAACGGGGAAAGAAAGCTTTTGGTTCCTCCCAACTCTACCTCCTTATTAAAGGTAAAATGTTTTCTGATTTTTACTACTGTCAAATTTCTCATTTGTAGTACATGTAGATTGAAACAATTAAAACATAATTTGATTAGTTGGTGCAGACGCAGAGTACTGTATATTCCTCATTTTTCATGATTACTTCATTTTGCGATTCAATTATTTAATGCATCAAATTGCTAGAACACATAATTTTTATCATATATTTTCATTAAATTTACACCTGCCAAAAATTAATAAGGAGATCATAAAATCCGCGAGATGTGCTTTTGGCAGTTTTACATGGATATTAATTCCTTGTGTTTAATTAGGAATCTACAGTATACATCTATTTAAAAATGGTGTGTTATCTTTATGGCAATCTTATTGAAATTAGATCCCTTGATCTGCAAGGAAAAAGCCACTGGAGCAGATCAAAGGATCCAATTTTGGTTGAATTGTCTTTATGTAAAGAAAAAAATATATACAGAGGAACATATATTATAAAGCACCTTTATGTCTGTTTCAGAAACTGTATTGACATCTCATACACAGTATACAGAATCAAAATTCAATGAAGATTTGGCTAAATTCCTAAAATATGCCCCGGAGCGTGTGGAAGGAGGTGGAAGAAGGACAAGAGATTGACTGTTTTTCACGTTCACTTGAGCCAGAACTAATGATTTTACTCTTTTTCATCTTCTTAAAGTAATGTTTTTGTGAAAAGCTGGCTACAGATGTGAGTTAGGTTATCCATCAGTGATTTTAAGTGATACTTTCAATTTATTAAACTGTTCTTATCTTGAATAAATTGATTAATGATATTTGTTCTGGTGTCATGTTGTTCATAAAATAATTTGAGGCAAAATGATTCACTGCAAATTAGAGAAAAAAAATCAGTGTTCAAGGTCAAACAGTTGTAGCATTTCAACCAAATATCAACTAAATTTAAACGTTGTAACAACGTCAGGAGACGTTAAATCAACGTTGAAACAACGTCAGATATCAACGTTGAATCAACATCAGAATTTCAACGTCCATTCAACTTTCATATTCAACCAAAATTCAACGTCATTTCAACGTTGAGGCATGACGTTGTTTCAACATTGAATCAACGTTGAAATGCCTGCTTGGAAGTTACTTTTGTTACAGTACCCGCAACGTTATTTTTTACAAGATAAACGATAGGATAGGATTCACGCACGATAGGATAGCATTAACGCACGATAGAACAATATACACGCACGAAAGGATAGGATTAACGCACGATAGAACAGTATACACGCACGATATGATAGGATTGATACACGATAGGAAAGGATAAACGATGTTCATGATAAACGTATGATCGATTTAAACGATATTTACGAACAAACTGATAATGGCAGAATTTGAAAGAGAACACGTACAAATAAAGATTTACGTGGTATTTCTTTTTAGTAACAATTGCCGAGTTGTTAATCATCGCTGCATCATTTATAGAATGTATAAACATGACCAGTTAATTTTTTTTTCAACTAAAATTATGAGCTTTAATGATCAATAAATTTTCTGTATTGTTAAAATTGTTTTCATTAACGAACACCCTAGCCGATCGCCGCGAATATTTCAGCCCGAGATTAAATCACTCGGAAAATAGCGGGTTTAATGATATAAATCCAACTCTTGTAGAAAGTAAATATAAAATCTATCATAAGTACATTTCTTTCTGTATAAGAAAATGATGCATTAAAAACGAATTATTACAGACAAGTTAAATAAATATTTACGCAGATACACATTCCGCGTACGATTTGTTAACATTGTTTTCATTACCACACACCCTAGCTGATTGCCGAGAACATTTCAGCCTGAAATCAAATATCACACGGTAAATAACGGGTTCAAAATACAACTCGGGTCTTAATTAAATATAAATGATATCATAAAGAGTTTTGTTTCTGTAAAATATGATGCAACAAAATTAAATTGCATAGAAGTTAATGTTTACGCAGGTATACACTCTGCGTACGATTTAATATATTCGATATACAGGTAAATATGTTACCTTGTTCCTAAGAACTTCGTTTTTCATTTTAAATGTTAAAATATATGATTTACATATAATATTGGTTTATTTTGATCTAAAAAATGTAAAAATTAGTATACTAACGGAATGTTGGATAGGATTTTACAATTCTTGTTCGATAAATATTCGTATACGGCGCACCGAACGAGTTGCAACTTAGTAATAAATTTACTTGCTTATGAAAAGGCACGAAACGATTAACACGATAGGATAAACGGAAGAATTGTTGAAATTAAACGATAAACCTGATAGGATTCACGCACGATAGGATAGAATTAACGCACGATAGAACAGTATACACGCACGATAGGATAGAATTAACGCACGATAGAACAGTATACACGCACGATACGATAGGATTGATACACGATACGATAGGATAGGATTGTAAAAAATAACGTTGCGGGTACTGTACTAGATTAAGAACTCTGCTTCTAAGAGGTACTTATAGCGTTACTTTCGATATCAAAGCAAAACCCACTCGTTGCTTTGCAACGAGCTTTGCTCTAGTTATTATTAGCTCACCTAAGCTGAAAGCTCAAGTGAGCTATTCTGATCACATTTTGTCCGTCGTCCGTCTGTAAACTTTTTACATTTTGAACTTCTTCTCTAAAACCGCTTATCCAATTTCAACCAAATTTGGCACAAAGCATCCTTATGGGAGGGCAAATATAAATTGCAGAAATAAAAGTTTGATCTGTATTCAAAGCGGAGAAAACCTTGAAACTGTAGAAAAAGGGGGGTGCATTTTTAAAAATCTTCTTCTCAAGAACTACCGAGGCAAATTCAACCTAGTTTAGCATAAATTATCCTTATGGGAAGGAAAATATAAATTGCAAAAATTAAGTGGTAATTCTGTTTCAAACCTGAGTTATTACGAAAATAATAACAAAGGAAAGGCGTGTTTCAATCAGTTTAATAGCTTCGGGTTCAACATCCGGTAAAATGATTCCATACTTCTAAAACGAGGTTCTTTGTTTAAAGCAGCCATGACATTATACGAAAAAGGGTCGATCTGACTATCGTGAATTTGCTTGTTGTGCAACAGTTCGCGTATGAAGGGAAATTTTGAAACATACAAAATATATTGGTGCCGATTTTGTGAAGTAAATTGAGGCTAAATATTTCAATGCGTTGACAGTTTTCACACATGACGTTGGTGTTAGCTTGTTCTGATTTTCGTTTCGTTCTCATTATGCTTTGTAACCTGGAAACTATCGTCTGTATTTCGTGATTTTTTACGTATCAAATCAAACAGAGACTTCGGTAAATCAAACAGTTAACTGTTTTACCTGCGCAAATTAAGCAAAATCGGATGTAGGGGTACTGAAATACAATTCATTCTATCGGTAATTCGGCATTATCTTTTGCGTAATGGTACATGTAGATTAATGCAATAGGTTTTGTTGAGATGCTCGGCATTTTCTCGAGTTTATTCAGTTTTAATAGAGTATGATATCGCTGACGGAAATATGTAGGTATATACATGTATATATATATATGATTCATTTCGAAAAAATAAATTGTGTTCTTTATTTGTTATACATGTAGTGCATGTTTCTTGTGTTTAATTGTTTACAATTTCTATTTACTAACCATATTTGAGTGTTAAGCTTCGAATTATAAGCAAGATACAGAGATTTGCTCACAATTCTATGTTTGTACACAGATCTTAAAAACTAAAGCTTAAAAAAGTAAAAAATTTGTCAATATTTATTAAGAAAATTTTCAAAGTCTGTTCTTCCAGAAACCAACATTGTAAACTTAACCTTTTAAGCTCACCTGAGGGTGGGGCCACAATGGGGGGTCGAAGTTTAACAAATGAATATATAGAGTAAATCTTTAAAAATCTTCTCCTCAGAAACTAATCAGCCAGGAAAGCTGAAACTTGTGTGAAAGCATCATCAGGTAATGTAGATACAAATTTGTGAAAATCATGATCCCCGGAGGTAGGGTGGGGCCACAATGAAGGATCGAAGTTTTACATAGGAATATATAGAATAAATCTTTAAAAATCTTCTCAGAAACTAATCGGCCAGGAAAGCTGACACTTGTGTGGAAGGATCCTCAGGTAGTGTAGATTCAAAGTTGTGAAAATCATGACCCCCGGGGTACGGTGGGGCCACAATGGGGGATCGAAGTTTAACATAGGAATAAACAGAGTAAATCTTTAAAAATCTTCTTCTCTGAAACTAATCAGCCAGGAAAGCTGAAACTTGTGTGGAAGCATCCTCAGGTAGTGTAGATTCATAGTTGTGAAAATCATGACCCCCGGAGGTAGGGTGGCGCCACAATGGGGGATCGAAGTTTAAAATAGGAATATATGGAGTAAATCTTTAAAAATCTTCTTCTCAGAAACTAATCAGCCAGGAAAGCTGACACTTTTGTGGATGCATCCTCAGGTAGTGTAAATTCAAAGTTGTGAAAATCATGACCCCCGGGGTTAGGGTGGAGCCACAATGGGGGATCGAAGTTAAACATAGGAATATATGGAGTAAATCTTTAAAAATCTTCTTCTCAAAAACTAATCAGCCGGCAATGCTGATACTTCTTCGGAAGCATCCTTAGGTAGTGTTGATTCAAAGTTGTGAAAATAATAACCCCTGGGGGTAGAATGGGGCCACAATGGGGGGACGAAGTTTAACATATGATTATATAGAGTAAATCTTTAAAAATCTTCTTCTCAGAAACTAATTAGCCAGGAAAGCTGAAACTTGTGTGGAAGCATCCTCAGGTAGTGTAGATTCAAATTTGTGAAAATCATAACCCTGGGGGTAGGTTTGGGCCACAATGGGAGGTCGATGTTTTACATAGGAATAAACAGAGTTAATCTTTAAAAATCTTCTTCTCAGAAACTAATCAGCCAGGAAAGCTGAAACTTGTGTGAAAGCATCCTCAGGTAGTGTAGATTCATAGTTGTGAAAATCATGATCCCCAGGGTTAGGGTGGGGCCACAATGGGGGGGTCAAAGTTTAACAAAGGAATATATAGGGTAAATCTTTAAAAATCTTCTCAAAAACTAATCAGCCAGATGTTTCTTTATAATTGTTAAGACTTTGGCCCCAGGACAAATCTTTGGCCTCCCGAGAAGGTTCAGAGTTTGATGTACGTTTATATCTAATATATAAACAATTGTTAAGGATCATTTTGAGAACCGCAATACTCAACATATGATATGACTATAAAATCATCTTGTTAGAAAAGGGACTCATGATTATAAACATAAGAATATCCAGGGGAAAATGGATTTTATTTATACATGATCTACATGTATTATTGTACATTGTCCAGATAGTTTGTATTATGACTCCATTAAGCTGATTTTATCATACCTATTGTTCCTCAGGTGAGCGATGTGGCCCATGGGCCTCTTGTTATTATTACTTTAAATTTGTTGACATTTACACAAGTTTGGCACTTGACATACTTTCAACCATCAGTTTCAAAATGGTATTGTATTGGTGATGCCCTTTCTGAGTGCTCTTAAATAAACGTGAATGCAACTAGAAGTATTTTCAGCATGTTGGTAATTCATTGAAACCACCTAAATCTTTGAATTCATAAATGTAGAACTGATTTCGATTTCTCATAAATAGACCATAAACACCATAATTGGGTAAAAATTATTTGGAAGTTCCATCATCTAGCAATAGAAATTTAACGAGGCCAGGTCTAATTTGACTAAATTTGACATATTTTGCATGAATTTCTGAGATTTTTGAATGACATATTTTGCATGAATTTTGATCAATTTAGCAATTTTTTTACTTTTTTTTAAATTTCTGCCCAAGAGATTTCTTTTTCTGTTTTAAATATTAAAGTTATTGCTAAAAGACATCATATGGTAAAATGAAAAAAAAAAACACCTTTTACCTCTTGGTTTGTTCCAGGGGTCTAATCAAAGTTGTTTTTTTTTTGTATGCCCAATTACCCAGTTTGTCAGATAATGGCTATTTTTTATTTGACAAAGGTGGAAATGGTGATCTTTATAGTATTATTAAAACATTAAGATATTTTTTAAGTAATAAATAAATATGTAACATCACCTATTAAGTGTCATTAATAAAAAATACATGGTCATTGTTTTGAAATATATGAATTAAGCTATATTTAGGCGAGTTAAGAAAGCATGACAAAGAGCTAGGCTTGTTGAACCCTCTTCACATTTTCGATTGGAGACCAAATAAAGCTTATGCTTCGAAACATTTATATATAATATCAATTTACGCATCAAACGAGCCATTTTCAACAAATTTCGCTGAATATCCGCAATTGAAACTATCACGCTATGGCTTCAACAAAGCAAAAAGATGACGTCACAATACAAATGAAACGCTGTGCGAAAGTGTGCTTACTCGTTCGGTACTCGGCCTCGTTAACTAGTGATTCAAACTTGTTTAATATCCCTTCATTACCTCTAATATTAGATTGTAGGATTTTGTGTTTTTACCTATGAGGTAGAAAACATAGAAATAAATACATTTTACCGTTATAGGAAATGTGTACATGGGTAGTATTCTAACAATTATCATTTATGTTCATTATTATATAACATATATAACATGTTTCATAATTGTCAAGTATCCCGAACAAGTGTTTACATGCAACATATAAAAAGATAATTGTTTACTTCCTCTTTGTTTTCCTAAGTATTACAGCATAAAATATTCCGACAGTACTTATCCGACTGAGACTTTTTTCAATGCAACACAGATTCCTGTGAGTTGTGAGCTATTTCTTTTAGACATTTTTCTGCAGTTGCAGAACGAAAACAGCAATAAAAAAGATGAATGGATTGTACATTGTTCAAGTGGCAATATGCATTTGTTTCATGGACGGCTTTGATGGACAGCCGTTGTATGAAGACAAATGCCATATCGATGAGATGTACAGACGTTTCAACGAAGCTTACAGTAAGACTTAAACCGTTAATCATTTGAAATTAAATAATATAAACTTTTAAACAATAAAAAACTGATCATAATTAATTTCGCCTATTAGGTAAAAGTGCTTATGATATGTTTTGCACATTTAAATATCTTTATATTATCGAATAGAACACCTCAAAGAGTTGTCAAATCTAAATTAGTATGGCTCTACGCCTGATCTTGGTAGAGTTTATTTATCCGTTTGTAATGATAATAATTCAATTTAACAAATCTTGACCTCAGGTTTAACAAACGTAACGTCACTGTTTTATATTAGAACTGATCAACATGATTTTCTTCGCAGTATACTGAACGTACATTACAACCCCGTATCATTTACTCATGCCATTGTACTTATCCCAAAGGCACATGTACTTTAAGTATGTTTCTATTATATCAATTTATTAAAGACCGTCTACTGATTGTTAAACATTCTATGATTAAAAAAAAATGTTTGTTAAAAAGGTTATGGTTCCCATCAGTCACGTACCATTACAACCTCTTTTTTTCAAAGTGTGTTTTAAATTCACTTAAGATTTATTTTGATATAGAAGGTCGCTTGCATTCCACATATGGCGGTTTCTTTCACTCTTGAAGAAACCTATGACAACTACTACATTATGAGCACTACTTCGTTCCAAATATTATACTATATTAGTCGGTTATTCGTTTGAATAGCGTAGTGTCAAGAAAATGTGGATGTTTTGTAGGCGGATTCAAGCAATTGCCAAATGTGATATTCTACGATGGTGTTTTTCGTTTTCATTCCCATGCCAAATTATGAATTAATTGTCCGGATAGCGATCATAAAACAGTACATCGTTTTTCCCGTATAATCTCTGTAGAATCCATTTTGCTATTTGATGCACTCGAATATCGTATACGGTAGGGGAACATTATCACCCAAAAACACAACTTATAATTTGTTTATATGTGTGAGAATTTTATTCAAATATGTTGTTTTCTAAAATTAAACTGAGTAAGAAATTCGGATCTGATGTGGCCGGGGCTAGTAATGAATAAAAAGTATTGTCAAACTTATATAAAACCAACTTTCATTAGCAATTACTTCCTTTCGGGTTTCTCTTCAGATGAATTGGTATTCGACGACTTATGTTCATGTGAGATTTTGTTGAGTTCTCTAGAAAATTTTAATGTAGATACAAATTCTACAACCCCAAAGAAGACAATGAATTTCATCTCTTTCGATTTCATCCATCATAGTTTTAAAAAAGTCAGATAATTCGAGTTTGTCTGAATAGAAACCATTAAAAAAATTTAAAAAACGCACTGATATTGATTTGAGAAGGCTTGCGTAATGTTGATTAGATAATTAAAAGGTACAAGACATTTAAAATTAAAATACTATCAACAAATCACAATTCCCGATTAAGAGTGTCTCAACAATGTTATCCAAAAAAATGATAGTTAAACAAAGGGTTCTATTGAAGATATGACGTTTATCTTTCAAACGAAAACTAAAAATTCGAAGTTAAGGTGTTTGTATCCACCCCCTAATTTACACAAACTGGGCATAAGTGTATTTGATGCCTGCTATAAATACAATAGTTGCTGCAAAAACATTACTGTTATCTTACAGGAAAGACAAATAACGCCAACATAAAGTATTAGTCAATATGTTGATTATTTTTAACACCAGGCACTTCTATAAGGAACAGGTCTAACGTTATTATATAAATAGAGCATTTCCGACCACATGATTTGTTTGTTAGTTATGATGTAACATCTTGTTTCACTAATATACAGTTTGAGGAACTCCTTATCGCTGTAGAAAAAGTATACGATAAGTTTGACAAGAATGTTTATTCATTACAAGCCCCGTCCACATCAGATCTGAGTTACTCACTCAATTAAATTTTAGAAAACAGCATATCTGAATGTAATTCGAACACCAATAAACAATTTATAACGTGTTATGGGGTCAAAATATTGTCCCGCCGTATGCGATATTCGCTTATATCAAAAAACACAAGAAATTCTGCAGAAATTCAACGTGAAAAACAACATACTGCTTTATGGCCGCTATCGTTGTGATGGATTTTTTAAACATCAACTTGACTATATTTCAAAATTTACTTTTAATTTTTACAGATAGAGACGTGCTATTGCAGACACAAGTAGAGAATTTAAAAAATCAAATTGACTCCTTTATAGGTATCGTTTAATAAACGGGAATTTTTATTTTATTATAATTTAAAAAAAAAATCAACTTGACTCCTTTAAAGGTATTCTTTTTATAAACGGGGATTTTCATGTTATTAAAGTTCAATTAATAGGCGATACGTTATATAATTTAATACATTGTCTCGTTTGATTTGTTTGATAGAACCTCAGACTATTGAACGAATTTATTCAAATGTATGATTCTTCCAAAAGTCATACACTTATTGGGTGCTCGAAATCTTATTGTGTTATATTTTTTTTTTCTAATGTTTACAAGCAAAGATAAGCTTTAACAGTTTTTCTTCACAATTTGTAAAGGTAACATTCTGAAGATATAAACACAATAAAACACAAAAAATGAATAATGTATTGACTAATGTATCATTTTGTAATGCATCGTGTGTTAATTTTTAAAGCACATTAAAAGGTGCTATCAGAGGTACCAAAAATGATTTTTTATCTCCCTCTCGAGACACTTAGCAATAACAATATAATACTGATCTTTTTCGTTTCAGAGACAGTAGAACTTTCACAATTTCATCTTAAATGTTTAATTGAGAACGGAACATGTAAGTCATCTATTCTGCCTGTCTGTCTATCCGTCCGTCCGTTCCTCCATCAGTCTGTCTCTCTGTTTGAGATGACATCTATCTATCTATCTATCTATCTATCTATCTATCTATCTATCTATCTATCTATCTATCTATCTATCTGTCTGTCTTTCTTAAATGACAAACAACCACCATATCATCTATCATAAAGGTAAATGTAATTGCAACTAAAACATATGACGATGTAGTGAAGAACAAACTGTAAAAGAAAATGCACACGTTAATCACAAAAATAAACAATGGATAAATTTGAGAAAAGTCCGAGGAATCAGTTATATTTATCAACAAAAACAAACTCAAAATTGCCTTAAGATTTGTTCTCAACATATGCCATTTTAAACGAGTTCCATTTGCTCTTTAGACTCTTGTCTAAAAATAAAAACGAGAAATATAATACCATATGAGCACATTAAACATCAATCAATCTCATCAATTAGCATTGTTCAAAGAGTTATATCTGAAAAGTATCCATACATATGAATTTTTATATACATGGATATAGTAAATGAATGTACTATTCAATGGGGGTGTGCGGACATCTTGTACATTTGAGAATAAAATGGCCGCTCATTCCCCTTAAGTTTATATGGTTACATATTATAAAACAATGTATAGATCATTCCTATAGACTGCTTTCAAGTGAAGCGTCTTAAGTTCGCTGTTTCTGCATACGATTCAGACAGGTGGTTATCAATATACTTCAAATTAATGTTCATTCAGATTATGGAACACAGGTCATGAGGAATCAATATTGTTTCATCAATTCTTCTTCGACCTGGGACAATGCCAAGGTACGTTGTGTTTTACATAAATAATCATATGTATGTATTGACAGAATTAAAATCATGTCTATACCTCATATAAAATGACCTCTGAAGAATAGTATTGGTTCGATCAAACAATTTTTTCCGTATTATTCTTTTTTTTTTTTTTTTTAAATTTATTTTTCTAAAATTAACTACATGTAAAGCCGTGAAGCTGTCGCACTTTTTTGAATTTGAACGCCCCAATCCTAATTGATCTTTCCAAATTTAAAGACAAAGGACGAGTGCACTTATGGGCCCCGGTGAAAAGTGAAAAAATGAAGAATCAAATTAAGCATATGTTTTCCCCTAACATTATCTATTGATATCTATTCCATAAGAATTAACAAGTTTTAGCGCTGAAATTATTGTTTATAAAAAGCACGAAGCTTTAAAACATAGTAGGGGTCAGCAGACATTCGTGACTTTGTATAGTAAATCGAGGACAGGCATTCATTTAAAGTCTTTATTTACTGTCAGCCTAACCAAGTACAAACTTGTGGAACAGTCAAAATACGCATTATACATTTAGTAAACTCCTGTGAATGTGAGAAGTTTGTACTCGGTTAGGCTGGTACCTAAAAAATGAAAAACGTATAAATTTCAAGGTTTTTCCTATAGCAAGCGAAAGCTATTACCTGCGTGACCTATGTTTGAACTCACGCATGGAATAAATTTTTTCAAACAATCACGTGGTTTCTATCAAGGTAAACGTTTGTCAAATGTGCTCACTGTAAAACATTGACACGTTTAAAATCGCTTTCCATCATCTTTGTATGGTCAGGAATGTTTGTTTGTCACTATGGTTATATGCAACTTCAAAGCCTCATTCAATTTTTTTTCAGACGTAAAATAATGCATAAAGTATAATTCAGCAAACGCGCCAATCGATCCACCAACAGAGCAATGTTGATTTAAATGTCTCCTTCCTCTGATTTAAATAGACACAATTCAAGTAGTTTCGGTTCGATTTTTCCGGATTTAGATTATTTATAGGCATTTAAAAATCCTCATTTTATTAAACTGTATCCTAATTTTGGTCAATTTAAGCGTGCATATAAATCAGAAGTATCCATCAGTGCTTAACTATTACGAGAAAAAAGCAATTTGTTGATATTTTCTTCATATAAACGGCACTGAAAAAGGGCCCATTTGCTATAGCTTAAGTGCACTTGTTCTTTTGTCATTGTTTTTTCTTTATTGAAAACTATGTTGAAGATTAATAACAAGTGATACGTCCAGAAGTAGATGATCTCTGTGCTTCGGAATGGATCAAGTCGCATATTGAAACTAGTATCACGTAACAGTTTTAAACAACTGTTTTACCTAAACAAATGATTAAAAAGCGTAACACTTGTCAAAAGTTTATTCTTACCTATGATATATTAATTTGATTGGCAATTGAATTATTTCTAATGATGATGTTGCTAGTAGTCTATTGTTGATTGCATTTTTAAAATAAAAAAGTCATCATTTAGTGCAAACCCCGTCAGCATTTTCCATTTTCTTAAAAAAAACCAGCATTATTTTTATTTGCATCAACAACGCAAATGATTCTAGCAGCACTTTGACAATATTTGAGGTCATTTTTTTTATTCGCCAAACTCGCCTTCAAAATGAAATATTCGGGATAGTGTTACAATTTGTCTTATTTTGTACACCTTAAGTGAGGAAATGCGGGTTGGTGCATGTAAATGCCCTTCTGTTTACCTTATGACACTTGCTGATGAAAAAAAGCATCCATATCTTTATAACTCGTTTTATATCCCAACTGACTACAAGCTAAATTTTGGCGATCAAAATAATGTAAAAGAAGAAAGGGCAATAAGGGCTTTAAATGGCCTCATCTCAGAAATTATTAATTTTTTACATAAAGTACTGCTATCATCTCCTCTAAGCACAATTGGTCAGATTTTTCATTTTTGATGTCTAGTTTTTAAATAATTTGGGTTTGAATATGATATTGTTAAAAGCCCTAGCACTGTATATTTATGACGTACAGTGTATTTACAACTGACGAATATATTTGTTCTTGATGTTAAAACTTCAATTTCTTATGTTTTAAAATTCTTTACAATTTTATCATATTAATTCTGTAATTTAAAATTAAAAATACAATTGGTTTATAAATAAACGTTTTAATTTAAACGTATTGTAGTTGCCATAGCAACGCATTTCAAACATTACAATAAATTGTACAAATTAGCATACTAATTATCAAATGTAATATTTCGTATGAAGTCAAACCTTGAAAGTTACAAAACATTTGAATAATTATGCATATATGGAATAGAAATAATAAAGAAATAAACTTTGAAAAGTAAATGAAATTACATGTTTACATTATTATTAAGTGCCCCCACCAAAGTAAACCATTGTCATTTGGTTAGTATTACATTATATAAGTTGTTATTGTACAATTAGTAACTTAATTGAAACTAAGGTCAATGTTCAATCTGCGGTAGACATAAATTAAAGTAACATTAATAATTTAAATGAAGCCTTTTGTTAAATGATTGTCCAAAACAAGAGAAAGCTAATTTAATTTTACATTCAAATATTCTCATTAATGAGCAAAGAAAGAAGTTTTCAAAATCAGTTTAAAGGTTTAATGTTGTACAGATGTCGAAATTGCAAGTTACTTGCATTACCACAAACAACTGATTTCATCATTCTTCCTCACGCACATCTTCATTTTCACTTTCATCGATGGCGAGTGGTTCTGGAATATCCTGTGCGTCCAGTAGATATTTGCTCCAATCACGAAGACTTTCAAAACTTCTTTCGTTGAATCGACCAAGTCCCAGATACCATATGATCGACGTGACGTGTGAACATGTCCCTACAACACGAGTTCCTACTTTGCATTGACAGTACCATTCAATTACTTGAACTTCACTATACTGAATCCAAACTCGGTAGCCTCTCGAAGAGACATGCCGTGACTGAATTTTGGCGCAAAGTAAGTCTGGCTCATGGTTGCATATCAAAACGTCAAAGCTTCCATCACTGTCCAAGTGTTTTCTGGTGTAGCTTGGCGCAAGTTTCAACTGGTACACACCAACTGTCAAATTTCTAATATCCTCTTCACTTAATCTAGGAAATTCAAGAACAGAGGAGGCACTGATTTTTTCCCATCTGCAAGATCGTTTTTCCAGGCCATCAGACTTGATTCTTTCATGGATGACATTCTGTTGTTTTGATAGATGCAACATTTTACAGCCCAATTGTTCTTCCTTTTCGGCATCTTCTGTGTTTGTTTCTAGCCAATACTTGTTCATTAGAGCGCATACAATTTTTACGTAATCGGCAACGTACGGTATTTGACTGTTGGGAATAACTCGATCAAGATATTTCCATTGCTTTATACGGCCGTTGACAGATTCAGTATCCAACGTATCTTCGTAATGAGTCGAGTGGTGTTGCTTTCCTCTACTGGGAGTTGGGATTCACCCTTTTTAACAAAAGAAGGCATTTCTGTTCTTACGCCAATTTCGTGCAGCAGTTCGACCGAGTCTCTGAAACCGCGGTCAACGATAATGACATCATTTTCACAAACCCACTGTTTAAATTCTTCAATGTCATTCTGAATTATGTGTTTCAGGATTTGGGCATCATTGTTTTTCCCATCACTGTTATAGGGGTCAATCACACTAAGAATGTATCCACTGGTAGAAACAAACACCATTGGTTTTACCAATGGTCTGTGTTTATGCAAACTGTAGCACGTGCGCTGAAATTTGAACTGCTGACTTTTTTGTATGTAAATATAAGTAACATCGGCCACCAAAATTGCTGGTTGCATGCCCTGACCGAATAGAGATTGCGCTAATGGGCGAGTATGTGACGATATGACTTCTTCTCTGCTGATGTGCTGGAAACCCAAGTGTAATGGCACAAAATGTTGCGAAAGATATTTTCGAGCTGATGCAATGGCACGTCCCTGCCTAAATTAAATAATGTTGACAACATTTTATTTGGCATGCCTGTTCTCAGTTTGGTAAGGAATATACCTAAACATGTGCGAACACTGCGTGTACTCGATTCACGGAGTTGTCCTTGAACTTCCAACCAAAGGTCGTCTAAGTTCTTCCTTGATATGCCCGTCAGAGTTAAGATGTCAGAATCTGATAAAGACTTGTCGTTGTCAAAATCGATTCGCTTTCCGTTCCCTTTTATTGCAATATCTCGAATTTCTGTAATTAGGCTCATTAGATCTGAATGGTTAAACATGGATGTACATCTAGATTCAGAAATCTGTTCTGTTGCTTTAGAATTGAAGACATTGTCGGACAAATGTCGAGGGCAGCATCTAGCTCCAACAGGCAATATCAGAAGTTTGTCCAAAAACAGATTATGTCTGGCATTTGTTGGCACAACGACGAGTTTCGGGCCACAACGTTTGCACACAGCACACTGGGAATGGCTACCTCCCACTGATGGTATGGGTAGTGTTATACTTGGTGGTGATCGAGGAGTCGTCTTTGCTTGCTTGGTTGATGGAACGTATTCAGTTTCATTATTAGGTTCAATGTTCTGTCTATTAAACTTCTTGGAATGACCAATAGCTGCATTCATTTCTCGGGAACAACGGATTCTACATTTGTTACAGATGACGCTTCCTGGATTAGATATTTTGGAATGTTTTATAAAGAATCTTTGGTGTAGGAATTTCCGAAGTTGCTTATTTTTGGGTCCAACCAATGGTCGTCTGTCTCTTACTTTTATGGAGGGTAATCGTGTTCAAAAATCCAGACATGTAAACTTGTAAATCCGAATATGCAATCGTGTTGATGTGTGAGCCTGAGCATGAATATGTGTCATTCTGATCGTGTAACCTATAAAACTCGGGCATAAACACGTGTAAGATTTGACTCAGTTCCTTCGCATGATGCAAATTTTGCAACTTTATTGTTTACATTAGTTAATTAAACCTTCAACTTTGCACACTTTCAATCCGTAGTTTCTGCAATTGTAACTTCGGGCTCGGCAATAGCACATCTGACATGATACAAATTGACAAATGTAAAGTCTACAAGTTTGTCGAATTTTGACATGACCTTATATGGCAACTGCCTTGCTGCGGGAAAAGGCATGCCGTAACCGCCGGACCGGAATGAAAGAAAAATAAACATAATATTCAGCTAAACTGTTGCAATAAGCTTTTAATGAACGACACCTTTTCTATCGAAAACACGGGTATTATTTTTAGAAAAGAAAAAAAAATTGAGGTATGATTGAAACTGGACCAAACAGGAAGAGGTTCATGTAGAACAAAAATCGTTGCCGATGTGACGAATGCGCTAATTTCCGTAATATAATTCTCATGGTATTATAAAAGGCAATGCCTAATATCTTATATCTCTAAAAAAAAATTGACATGTAATTTAAACTGGAATATAAGTAAATGCGTACTCTTTTCTAGAAATGAGACGGATCAAGAAATTCCCTAAGGGGGTAAATATATTTTGAGCGGCATGGGGTTCGAAGACCGCCGTGAGGTCCCATGTAACTCCATTGCTTCTGAATTCTAAGAATTTTGAGAGTGAATTTTTAACCGGGTTTCCGATTATTGAAATAGTAAAAATTGCAGACGGGCGAGTGGCTGTCAAAAAGGTACCCTTATTGTACCGATAACTCCTCGAACAGTTTTCAAGATTTTGCAGATCATTTATATATATATATCAGAAGTATGCAAATTGCTAGGATTTTGATTTCTGATAATTTATAAAAATATCAGCTGTTGAACTTAGTCATTTTTGGGGGAAAACATTGCATATAGAGTACCCCATTTTTACTCTGGTTATTTTTCTGAATTACATGTAGTTAGAATAAACGACCTGCAAGGATTTGGTAATTTTTCGCAGAAAAATTTATGTTACTTTACATGTATTTATACTTTTTGTTGTTGTGTAAGTGAAAGATAAATAATAACACAATCTTCAATAATAATTAAAAAAAACTAGCGCATATTTTTTGTGCACCGTAAATTGAAGTTTTACTATTGGACGCACTGTAGCTCAAAGATCGTCCATCTGTATTTTTAGACAGGGAGCTACAGACCTGCAGCTAGTTCACAAGTGGCTGTAAAGCTGTATTATACTAGGTCTCCAGAAAATTGAGTCTGTATTGAACCGACATTCAGGACGTCATACTCAATCCCGTAATAATTGCTTAAAATAATTTTTAAAAAATGTCAAATTTTACCTGCATGATAGGCTTTTTTTCCTATATATTGCCGACAATGCAAAGAAACATTTCTTAAAATAATTTATACACATTGTAATTTCACGACAGTTAACCTTATCTTTGGAATTTTTATTCATTTTTTTTAAAGAGTGTGTCGCTTCTTATGTCTCATATTACCGGGTAATCACAATCTCAAAACCAATGTCTTTAAATAGTTTGTTTTTCTTATCGATAACTTTGCAACTCAGCTGACGGACCCCGTGTAATTTTTCGCGGTGGGGGGGGGGGGGGGGGGGGGGGGGGTCTTGTCACAACTTTGTGGTAGCAATAAGGATGCATTTGGAGATATTTTCTTAATTCAGCCGAGGCCTATACTTTAACAATTTGTTGCATGTACTCTAATAACAGTGGCGTCAGAAGCAAATTGAAAGGGGGGGGGGAGGGGGGCTAAACTAATCATGAACAATATTGACAAGAATTCCCATAATCATGAACATTCAAATCCATGGGGGAGGGTATACCAATAACTCCAATCTTACCTGCCCAACCCCCCCCCCCCCCCAATCATGAAATTCCTAATCCGTGGTGGTGGTGGAGGTGGGGGGGGGTGCTAGTGGTATATACCTACTATGACTCTAATTTTCAATATCACTATTAATATTTCATTCTCTTTAAGGTCTTTTAAGGAACAATTTTGTTTGTTGCGAGGAAAAAGTGGGGGGGGGTGAATCCTCCCTGTTGCTATGTTCCTAATGGTTAGGTCTAGCTTGGCAAAAAGTGGGTGGGGGGGGGGCTAAGTCCCCCCCCCCCTAGCCCCCCCCCCCCCCCCACCCTCCCGGTTCAGACGCCTATGAATAAAAATGCGTATATATCTTTATTCATGTGTATTCAAACAAAGTCATTAAATGTAATTTTTTTCAGTTCTAAGAGGATATCTAAAGCCGATCGAATTCTTTACTCGCATCTTTTATACATTCTCTTGATAAAATGTACACCAATCTCATAATTTAATTTTCCGAAAATAATACTCTATGAAATGTTGTTATCCAGAGATAATATGATTATAGGCTTACCTAATATTTTTTTTTATTTATTCCGTCCCTATTCCGGCGATTACGGCATGCCTTTACCTGCAGCTAGCCTTTTTCTATCAGTGACGTCACTGTTTCCATATAAGGTCATGTCAAAATTCGACAAACTTGTAGACTTTACATTTGTCAATTTGTATCATGTCAGATGTGCTATTGCCGAGCCCGAAGTTACAAACGCAGAAACTACGGATTGAAAGTGTGCAAAATTGAAGGTTTAATTAACTAATGTAAACAATAAAGTTGCAAAATGTGCATCATGCGAAGGAACTGAGTCAAATCTTACACGTGTTTATGCCCGAGTTTTATAGGTTACACGATCAGAATTACACATATTCATGCCCAGGCTCACTCATCAACACGATTGAATATTCGGATTTACAAGTTTACATGTCTGGATTTTTGAACACGATTACCCTCCATATACTTTCGGTCTAGATGAACACAGGACGCACGAGTAATATCTATTTGAAGACATGCTGAAAAAAAATGAACAGCGTTTTATAAATATATGTGAAGCATAAATATCTTTTGTATGCAAGTTATACTTATTTGGTTTATTAAAATTACATTACTTTTAACTAATACATCACAATATACCGTGTTGCTTTTATTTATTTGAATGGGGCTAAATTGTTAACACCTATGTTGTTTTGATGAAAAAAAAATTATGGTGCGCGGATGCGGGTATTCGAACCTCTAACATTCAAGTCCCAGTGCATGTAGTGCGCGGTGAAACGATAGAGGCCACGCTGACCATGTTTACCAATGGTAAAATTTATTACAGATATAACAGACATGGTCCACTTTTTTGCAGATTGGAGCATACGACAGCTTATATTTGAATAAAATGTGTTATTTTAATAATAGAATAATTCAATTTTTCATACATGATTTTTACGGAAGTAATTCTCATTTAAAAAAAGATATCTAGACCGCGGTGTTAAGATAACGTGTGATGCAGCACGCCGGTATGCAGCAGTGTTTTTTTCACTGATCAACAAAGAATAAAAATGACTGCTGACCGTTGATTCTAGGCCCTAATTCTCTTAATTCTAAAATATATCGTTAATATTAAACATATTTAAAGACTCTCAATCTTCAAACAAATAAGCGTAGGTAAATAAATCACCCGCCAGCTGCTTGTGTACGAATCATGTATCTGCTACACACTACATACGTATTTTACGTAAATAATTGTGTTATAATTCATCATCGATTTAGATTTTATAAACATTGTAACAAACCTGGATATTGTTCAGCGTTCTTGTGTTAAAATCTCGTATCTAAGACATGCTGTTACATCGACTTTGGATTCTTCGTTGGGATGTATCTAAGGACGCGCTAGAGCAAAATGTCGGCGATGTACAGGTCGTTGCTAAAATATGTCCGATGAAGGATATTCCTTACGTGTATTGTAAATAGTGCTGTATACATTAATTATATTTTGTATTGGAAGGAAATTTTACTTGAGAACTCAGAATTTTGTTTTATAATGCCTGTTAAAATGTTAATAAGATACACACCAGAACTTTATTCTTAGAGAATATAAGAAGTTATAAAGTATATTGTGGGACAGTATCTATGATCAATTAAAGATTTACTGGTAGTGTACAAGTATAATCATCTTCACATATTCTTGGATTTTAAAACAACTTTGACTATTTCTTTAGTAGTAAATAAATGACGCAGTTTTCATAACCACGGGAGCAAAATAAGAAATTTTCTCTCTTATTTTAATCAGTTTTTTCCTAAATTGATATACGTTTTTTTTAAATTTGAACCCATCCACAAGCGTGTGCCAAAAAGATATTTAGCTATAATAAATATGAAGTTATAAGGAATCATATATTTAAAGGAGATTTTGGCACATGACTGTGGAGTGTAGGAATTTTTCGAAAAATGATCATAAAAAATCAATTTTCTTGCCATTTTTACTAAACATGACGTTTCCATGACGATAATATGACGTTATAGGACGTGCAGTTTTTCCTAATTTTCATATTTTCTTGAAGCACTCATTCAGTTGTTTTTTTAATGATATCATGAGCAGTGCAGTGCAATCATTTTTTATTTTTTTTATCAATAACTGAGGCCATTTTAAGCCCTTATTGCCCTTTCTTCTTTATTTCTATAAATCATTTCGATGATTTGTATCCAGGCAATGATCCTTTATGTGAAGCATACCCGTGATCTCGTCAATGAATTTATATATATGTAAAACGTCTTACAGAAAATGAAGATATATTAATTTTGAAGATTTTAGAATGACATTTAACGCCAATGATTTTTATAATGTGGGCTAGAGATAAAGTGAATCATGAGAACTTTTTAAATAAAAAAAATGACGTCATGCGGGTAATTGTAACATCATATCCACCAGAGGAATAATTTTACTCAATCAAACGCTTTACATATCAGCGATTTTTGCACTTATTTGAAGAAGCCAAGACATTCTGGAAAAAATGGGTTTTTAAGTGAAAGGTAATCGTGTTACCAATTTTTAATTTGACATCATTTTGAAAAGGTGAAGAGCTTGTTTAAAGCCCTTTTAAGATAGACTGTATGCGGCATTCTAAGTATATTTCATTATTTAAAAAATGGACACAATTCCAAGATTTCTTACATTTTTTTTCTATACATCACCTATAATGACTTTTCAAAACATGACTTTTTATTGTGTTTTCCAAAAATTGAAGTCCTGATACACCTATCAAACAAAGTTATTGCTATGAAACATCACTTTATGTTGAATTCCATAAATCTGTATGCACCCTACATTTAACTGATCTTGACCTTTATATTGAACGAATATTTAATGAAGTAGCTACGACAAATTTATTTAAGATTTTTTATATTATATATTTTAGCAGATGAAATTTTAAATTCTCATCAATATGCTTTAGCGGTACATATTTGTATTATAGCTAACTGTTTCGCATTGATTAATTTAACGCATGAAATAAAGTAACGCACGCAAGAAAGAAGTATGTCAACGTATTTAAGATGGTTACTTGATTGCTGGTTTTTAGCATATATTTCATCTTTTATTTTTATTCTTTTCACAGACGAAATGTCAATCATTGAAGTCTTATCTTATTGAGATCAACTCGGAAGCAGAACAAAACTGGTTGAAAGATAACGGTACATGTGTATCTGTGTTCATATTTCTCCCATGTTATAAAAACGAAATTCTTTAATAACAGAAATATTTGCCAAAACATTTTATTTCATGTAAATTGGTAAAATTTGTATTTTTTTTTTACAAAAGAAGAATCTTAGGTATAAAAACAAAAATGATATTCTGCATATTCGGGGAAAAAATGACGTAATAGGAATTAAATAAAATATAAAGTTTTGTATTCAAAGTTTTAAACACACTGACAACCAAACACACTGAACCCCAAAAAAACTATAAAGATATGCCATACTGCTTAATGAAACCTCATCTTTATTAGGCATGAACTTGTCGGTTATTAGTTTCAGGAGACAGTTGGTGGACAGGCGCCATAAAAGATAAAAATAAAAACATGTGGGTAATGGATCATTCAAAAACTCAACTGGTCTTCATGAACTGGGATTTGAAGGGTTCCCAACCGGACGAATGGAAAGATGAAAATTGTGTTTTGTCAAAAAATGGTTTATGGCATAATTATCCTTGTCAAGATACATTCAACATAATGTGTGAGAGTGGAGAATAAGAAGGTGCAACGGTTTATGTCAGCAATGTCAATCTGTAACTGCTGATCCTCCCGATGATCTTACTATTGCAAATAGCTATTAGCTGTATTTCTATGTATATTTCTTATTAGACTTGTGTGTGTATTTATCAATTTTCGTTTTATATTTTTTATCAATATTTTTAAGTGTAATCCCGCTAAAGAAAAAGTGTAATGGTGCGTTAATATATAGTTTAAAAATACACTTATTGTTCTAGTTTTGATTTGACAAAATAATAATAATTATAATAAGAATAATAATAATTGATGCAACAATGCAATTTTTATAACGTATACGTATATAGCAAATTGTCAATAATCGAGAATTCATACATTTTTGGCAAAATTATCAATGCAATCAACCCAACAGCGTTGTATTTTTTTTAAATAAAAATGTCGTTACAAGCGTATTGAGGAAACCGAGTATTGTTTTTGTCTAGTTGGAAAATGCACCTTTGCTTAAATACAAACATATTAATACATGTATATACATAAACGTAATCGTAATCAATCCTATGATTTATAATATTCTGGGTTTTTTTATAATATATTTGGTGTTCATCTTTTTCTATTATAACAAAACAAATCGATAATCAAACAACCATATCATATAACTGACCGCTATCATGCTTTATGTTTGTTTAATGAAAAAAGATGTTCAATGGACGTTTTGATTTTAAACAATAAGAAGATTTATTTGTCATAACTCTTATTTTAACAAAAGCTTTAATGCAAACAATACCTTGATAATGTAGAAAACAGCATTTTTTTTTATTTCTGAAACACCCACATAAAGATGTGGCAGTAGACGTTCAGATGTAATCAGTATCAATGTACACGTTTTCAAATTCCATTTATAACAAAGGAAAGTCATTATTATCTGTTAAAAAACATGTATGTAAAAGGATAATCAATCACAATGGTAAAATTGGTTGTTTGTGTTTGTGTGTTTGTTTTTTTGTTTTTTTTTTCAAATCCGCCAGATCTATATTGAATTTTTTTAGTTTGTTGTTTTATTCTTTTTTTATACAGATGAACTGTATTTCTTAAATCGGTATATGATAAATGAACAATCATTTTCTGTCTTTTAAAACATTTTTATTAAAGGTTAATAAATTCATTGCTTATCACACAGGACTTGCTTCTTTTGCTATTAAATTCAAATAATGTAAGTGCACAAAATAAATAAACAAACATTATGGAAATGTAGTTTTTTAATTTATCTTTTTCTATCCATTAACTTTACCCCATTTTTAGACGGAGGCTGTTTAACAGCCTCCGTATATTGTGATTGTCTTGCCCGTGACGTCAAACAATGAGGATTCCTTAAGCACTATCCAGCGGTGGACAAAATAATGAATAATTATGAGATTCAATGAATAAACGTGGTGTGCTTCTCTGTCTTTGTCGTATATCGTTCGCATATTATCAATTATTTCCCGCGGAGACGTATCGCACTTTACAGCTGCCCCCCCCCCCCCCCCGCAAGTAATTTGGGAAGTTGGTGTATTTTACAAGCTGATAAGAGTGTCTCGCGTGAAAAAAAATAGATAAAATATTTTATATGATGCAAACAATAGCCATTTTATATAAATCATTAAAACTGGTACCATATAACTGAACTTAAGTTATCTGCAAATTCAAAATAAAGTTCATGTGTTTATTGTAATCATAGTCTTAACAAGAGAGAGAGAGAGAGAGAGAGAGAGAGAGAGAGAGAGAGAGAGAGAGAGAGAGAGAGAGAGAATTTCTTTTGAGAAAAAAGAAGTATATGAATTGAACTTCACAAAAAGAGTATATCAATCTTTAAATCAAACATCACAAACAGTGTAGAATACTTCATTGATAGGCATGCTTCCTTTCTCTTTACTTGAAATCAAAAGATCACAAACAGTGTATAATACTTCATTGTAAAGTATGCTTCCTTTTTCTTTACTTGAAATCAAACATCACAAACAGTGTAGAATACATATACTTCATTGTTAGATATACTTTTTTTTCTTTTTGCTAGAAATCAAAACATCACAAACAGTGTAGAATACTACATTGTTAGGTATGCTTCCTTTCTCTTTACTTGAAATCAAAACATCACAAACAGTGTATAGTACTTCATTGTTAAGTATGCTTCCTTTCTCTTTACTTGAAATCAAATATCACAAACAGATTAGAATACTTTATTGTTAGGTATACTTCTGTTCTCCTTACTTGAAATGAAAACTATTAGAACAAAACATTTTTCCTAATCTTGGAAGGAACACGTGGTGCATCTCGCGCGTTGATTTGATTAACAGGGGTAACACGTGGACTTTGACTGAAACTGCAAGCTGGATACAATCACAATGAACTATATACTTTTGTGGATACTAATTTTATGAATATACAATATTAGTATATTTCAAATGAATGTACGTAAAATTACGCCTAAAACGCGCTCTCGCTCTCTCTCTCATAACGATCATAATAAGAGAAATTTGGATCGACGACACTCATTAATCAAGAAACTCCGTTTGCAAGATATAAAAAAAAGGGGGGGGGGGGGGAGGAATTGTAGTTAGACAAAGTAGTTTGCAATTTAGAGGTTATCTTTTGTCTTGAACAGATGTAGAAACCTCTAGGATATGCCGTTTTCTACCTTGGGTTTGCAAATCTTTATACACCGGAAATAATATCGACTTAAACTAAATATACACAAGAAAAGAAATGTATACATAAATAGTTTGCATTGTATTTTTCGAGTTCGAGCTGCATGCATTTCATAACATGTATAGTTTCCCATGTTGTTTTGTGATGCAAAATAATTTCCTCCTTCCTTTTTTGTAAAGAATAAACACCTTTAAGTAGTAATATAACAATCTTTTAAGGTTAATATAAGAGAACAACACTAATTATTTTAATATTATCTACCTAACTCTGATGTCAACCTGAAAAATATCCTCGCGAACTTAAATTGCCATAATACTTAACCGCTTCGCAAATATTCTAGCATGATAAGCGGTAAGCGCGCTGTTTTTCCTTAAATAAAAAAAAACATATAAATTTTCATTAGTTTAATTTCCTCCTAAATGATGCCTCCGTCTATCAGTACTTTCAGTACTTTGATTTATCTAGTTGTCCCCCGTTCATTGGATTAAATACGCTTGTTCGGTTTTAACTAAACAGATCATGCAGATCTCTCTCTCTCTCTCTCTCTCTCTCTCTCTCTCTCTCTCTCTCTCTCTCTCTCTAATACTCATGGTAGTGTATCAGCCCTACTAAAAATGTTTTGACTAGGTGAGACAGCAACCAAAAGCTATGATTGTATCACCCACAGGGTGATATTTATCTGACCCAGCCCTGCGGTCTCTGGCCAATACGAACCGATAGGGCTAATATCAGGGCCGAGATCGAAACAACAATGAGATATTTTATATATATAATACCTAGTAGTGTATCAGCCCTATTTAACGTGTTTTGAACTGTGCGATAGCAACCGGAAGCTAGGGTTGTATCACGCACAGAGTGAAATTTTTAAGCCTCAGCCCGTCGTCAAGGGGATGTATTGCCCTCAAATTTAAAATTGTTAATTTTCCAATGCCTCTGTTTTATTTAGACTAGTTCGTGAAAGAATTATATAATAACAGAGAAATACCGTAAGTACATATCATCACTTTACACGTATTAATATTTTCTATTTATAGCTGAAAATTGAAAAGTGATAAGTATCTAAGTAAAGGAAGGTAACATACACAACGATTACGTATTTAGAACCATAGCATGCTTCATTTGATATTAATCATTCAAATTATGTAGGAAAAGAAAAGGAATGTAGCACGAGACTAAATCTTAGAAAAACCAGAGTTTAGATGGTGAACATATTAAATGGTTTAATGAATGGACGAGCTTATGAATTTTCTCAAACAACTCGCTAACAGTGTATATATTTTTGAATGGAATCGGACAAGCTTGGGCCGATACCACCCGCTCGGGCTAATATCGGAGCTGAGATCATAATACCGGTATGATATTCTATATACAATAGTTGCCATATATAGTCTTAAATAACTTTAAAACATATTTAAAGAGAACAAAAAAGTGTATTGCTCTGCTTGACGATTGTAGTTTTGTAGTACAAGTCACAGGATGAAGCTCTGCCATTCAGTCAATTGAAAGGTGACTGAAAGGTAACTGAAAGGTGGCTGAATAGCATAGCTATGCCATTTAGTCACCTTTCCAGACCATTCAGTTAACATTCAGTTGACTGAATGGCAGAGCTTCATCCAGTGAGTGCTTTCTTATAAAACCTTAACATTCGGACAAATTTCAAGATCGGTGCTCACTCTTTATTTCTGTACTTCAAGTAAACATGCCCCTTATGTTTGAATTTTGAATCGGTGACGTTGATTTTCCAAACCACACGTCAAACTGATTACAATGTACGGACAGAAAAAAAAAATACTGGATAAATGTACGCTTTGTAAATTTTGATAGAATATTGAAGTTCATTTATGAAACTATCAATGCATTTTTTTTTTTATCATTTCGGTATATCAGATTTACAGCAGTGCAATTTTTTTAACTGAAGCGTAAAAAGCAGTACTATCAATGTTTAATATCTTAGATAAAAATCGTTTCTAAAATGACGAATAATGTATGTTTCATAATAATAAACAAAAGGCTACCATAAATATAAATTGGCTGTACGCAGGCAATGCAAACCAGAAGGTAGAGTGTTTTCAGACATATACAATAAACAACCATTAAATGTGTTCAGTCTTATTACCCGTATTTAAATGTAAATTGCATGAACGTTTCCTGGTCGTTATAAACGCACTTAACATAATTGTTCAAGAAATAAGGTATCACATTTGGATAATAATCGGAATATAGTTCTGCGTTCGTACGTCATTAAATATTCTACCGAGCTCCTATCTGATTTCTTATATTTAAATTTGTTGGAAACATAGCATCGCTCCATAATCTCTTTCGTTTTTGTGATGACGTAGAAAGCTGCATCGATTAACATGACACAAACAAAAAATAGTTCAACAATGATGCAAGTATTTGCCTAATAGCACTACTTTTAACAAAGGAACGTTTTTCATTATACTATAGTGACAATTTTTTTTTAAAAAATCACCAAAACAATGGATAAAAAAAAACAATCGAAGCTCGGCGGAACAATACTACTTTTCTTGAAGTTAATTAAAGTCACAAAGCGAAATTATTGGCCTTTATATATCTGATAGTTTTAAATTCAAATTTTACAACATAACATATACATAGAAACGGTGCGCCGATTTACCCAGATAGACCCTGAAAAACCTCAACAGTGGATAATAGTAAGAAACAGTGATTTAATCAACTAGAATTAATATATATATAGGCCTAGGTATGCTCTTCTGAAAGTTGTAATGGACTTAGTCGCTGACAATGTAATTTCCAATGAGTAAATGAACATCTACGTATTCAAACATTGAATTTATAGTTTAGATAGACCGATCGAGTTTTAAGAATAACATTTTTAAATGCAAGCGCAACTATGGAGCTTTGCCGGATGCATCATACAACCACAACCGTAATCGAAGCCATTCAGCAAAAAATAATTATCAGAAGGAAAAAGAGGGTAGTGTTTGCTATCTTTTTATTGCTGTTTCGTCTACATCTGTGTGGTTACAGAAAACGGTTGTTACATTTCTTACTGTTTCGTCTACATCTGTGTGGTTACAGAAAACGGTTGTTACATTTCTTACTGTTTCGTCTACATCTGTGTGATTACAGAAAACGGTTGTTACATTGATATCTTACTTAGAATTGTTTGTGTTTTAAATATTATTTACATTTTTTTTTCTCACATCGACAATATAAATTTCAGGATATCGATAACGGGATATTTTAAAGGTTTAATGTGAGACTGATAACTTTTAAATGTTTTCAATCGTACATGTTTTCTGAAATTCATTGATTTCCAATATCATTTATTGTTCTTAAGTATTCATCAGGAAAATTTAAAAAAAAAATTAATTATTAAGGGTTATCATGAAATCCATCCTTGTTCAAATGTGATGTACCTTGAAATTTAGCTGCAGAACACAAATAATTAAAATATCGTTACAATGACAATTTTTTTTCTTAGACGTAGTGTTATGAATAAATAATTGTATTATGAACATCTCTTTTGAAAAATAGTCGTGCGAAACGGATATCTTGTTATTTCGTTTTAATGCTATAATATGAAAATTAATGACGAGTGTCTTCTACTGCTCTTTCGCTAGAAAGTTCGAAATACATCTATCATTAATAATTTGTCACAAGACTAACGTTTGTTTCTCTTTACAATTGCAATAATTGTCTGATCCACTACTCATACACCAATGCTTTGCAACCAATATTATTGGTTTATTATACCCCCCGCAAACAAAGTTTGGGGGGGTATATAGGAATCACCTTGTCCGTCCGTCCGTCTGTCCGTCTGTCTGTCTGTCCGTCTGTCTGTGCAATCGTGTCCGGTCCATATCTTTCTTATGGAGAAACATTGGAAGTTCTTACTTTACACAAGGATTGCTTATGACCTAAGGGTGTGTCATGTCCTTGACCCAAGGTCATTCGGGCAAGGTCAAGGTCACTGGCAGAAAAAGTGCAAAATTCGTGTCCGGTCCATATCTTTCTTATGGAGAAACATTGGAAGTTCTTACTTCACACAAAGATTGCTTATGACCTAAGGGTGTGTCATGACCTTGACCCAAGGTCATTCGAGCAAGGTCAAGGTCACTGGCAGAAAAAGTGCAAAATTCGTGTCCGGTCCATTTCTTTCTTATGGGGAAACATTGGAAGTTCTTACTTCACACAAAGAGTGCTTATGACCTAAGGGTGTGTCATGACCTTGACCCAAGGTCATTTGGGCAAGGTCAAGGGCAGAAAAAGCTAAATTCTGTCTGTGTCATGTCTTGTATTAATGGAAATATTAGAAGCTAAAAATTAACAGTTCTCAAAAATAAAGCAGTTGTTATTTATAGAAAATGGACAGTGAAATAGATTCATCCAATATTTTCTATTATAGCAAAAATACACTCGTTATGATTTTTTTCTTAGCGGGGGGTATCAATTGTGAGCTTGCTCACAGTACCTCTAGTTGATATTTGGTTTGCTATTTGTAAGGGTATGTCATAATTGATAGCAACGCATTTGGAAAAGAAAAACTGAATGTTAAGGTACGATTAAAATATTGAGGCTTTTATATTTTCTAAGGATTGTGGAAAAGTCATGGCATCTTATGTTGGTGGATGTCTACTGCTCTTTACATTAATGTACCTGCTGGTTGTCTTAATGTCTCAACATTATAAGGCTAAGCTTGAGTTTGATAACAAAGTGTCTATCGTAAAACCAATTTACATCAAACACGCGGATTCCCTTGCAATGTGCGCCTCGTTCTGTGGATTTCGATGCAAGTGTTTCAATTTCAATCTCCACACAGGAATGTGCCACCCATACAATTCATGCAATGCCTTATATATGACGATGAAATAGGATGGCGTTTGTATATTGACCAAACTCTTAACACGAATGGTGAGTATCTGGTTTCACACGATACAGCATAACTGTTTGATAAAGCATTTATGTAACCACTGCGTATTGTTCTGTGTAGTTTTTTTTTTATTTATACTTTATGTTCGTTTTGATAATTATAGCCATTGTACGTTGGGGTTATTAGTCCTATCTATGACGTATTCATAAACAGTATTTGTAGCACTTGCCTGTGATAACTAACTTTCGAATTTAGTTTGTATATAAAAACACAGAATGAACGTCTTAAACAAGTTTCAATACCACATTTGTGATGTAGAGTTCCAAAAAAAAAATACGTACTGTTGGTGTGCACGCAGGGTTCGCAAAAGTAAAAAAAATGAAAATAACATAACTATGCGAAGATTCCATTATTTAATGGTACCATTGCTCAAAAGTATATAGATATAAGTAAAAAGGAATTAGTCTTTGAAATGAGATGATGATTTCGGTCAGGACGTGATCAAATTTATCATAAAGCTATTCGGGGTTTAATGGATTTTCCAATGCCCAGATAAAAATATCCATCCCATTATACTAAAAGAATAATTAGTTGTTCATGTTCAATCAAGGGTGTACAGGCATTTACTAATTTATTCCAAACACCCTGTGGCCGAAAGCCGAAGGGTGTATGGAATACAACAAAATTTAATTCCTATGTACATGTTAACCAGATAAATCTGTTTCCCGTGTATGTTTAGGGGTGTATTACGCTTTCAAAATATGTCATTTACGTATGAAAATCACCGGGACATCACATTTAATGCATTTTTATGTCACGTTATTGACATCCAGCTCAAGTCGGGTGTGCGAAGATTTCCACCCGATGTATTAGCCAATCAAATCTCGTGTTAGAAGCAACATATTTTTGAGATCAATAGGATAATTCAGCTAGCCGATAAGTGCATTGTATTGTTTTCTTATATGATCCAGTTACAAATCGATACAGACATATCAAATTAAGTGTTATAAAGGTAAGATTTTAGTTTGAAGCCATAGTCAAACAGATTGATAAGCGCGATATTCATTAGACGACCTATTTTTATTCCAAATGATAGGTATATATTTTATTTATGACCTCCTTCGAAGAAGGGAGGCCATATTGATTTGCTACTGTCTGTCTGTCGGTCGGTCAGTCCACCAACAGTCTCTGTTCATTTTCTTCCACGAAGATGCACATATTGGAATGAAATTTAGTATACAGGTTTAACATAATAATATATAGGTCAAGCTTGATTTTGGGCATGATCGAGCAATTTTTGACAGAGTTGTGCACTTGGACGTAGAGAAATTCCTTTTATTTTCAGTTTCCGTTATTTTGTTTGCAGAGGATACACATATTGCAATGAAATTCGATATACAGGTTTATTATAATATTTAGGTCAAGTTTGGGTACGGTCGAGCAGTTTTAGACAGAGTTGTGCCCCTTGGATGTAAAAAAAAATCCAATTATTTGTAGTTTCCGTTCATTTTCTCCGCAGATGATACCCCGGGAGGGGGGGGGGGGGCATATGTGTTTTACAAACATCTCTTGTTCGGTTAAATTTGATGTGTTGATAAGCAGTCGTTTCATACAATTAGGTATTTGGAAAATGTCGATCATCCTGTTATCTCAGATACGCTATGACCATTTGAAAACATAAATGATTTAAAGAGTATTAATTTACTGAATTGTCGACGGATTTTCCCCAGTTTTTCCCGATCTCGATGTTTTTACCAAATCTCGACAATTTCCCTGATAATGACATTTTTACCGATATGCATATGGCGCACGACGGGTGTGACCGGTCGGCAGAGAGTGTTTACTCCTCCATAGGACCTTATCCTACCTCAATTTGTCAAGAGGTCCGTGTTTAATGTCATATGTTTTAGTGCGTAACATTTTTTTTGTTCATACATACACAATGCTATATATATCATTTTTCTTTGTGTGTGTAACGGATAAAAACCTAAGAAATATTAATGTCGGTTGTCTTTTTAAGTTATCGAAGAGGATTTACACGTTTTTTACTGTTTGCTTTATCCCAGTGTGATATTTTTTTTTTTTATTTTTTTCATTCAAATTTTAGTAAAGTGCCTGTAGTTTACATCTAAAAGATAATATTTTATTTTCCAAAGAAAATGTACGCATTCAAATTCCAGATTTTATTATTATTTTTTTTAGATTCAGCGGCAGCCAGAGATTTTCAACACAGATGCATATATGAAAGCCACATTTGTAAGCCAATCAACCTTCAAATCCATTTCAAAAATTGACCCTATCATTCATGCATTCATCTATCTATCTATCTATCTATCTATCAGGGTATGAACCGTCACCCATTCAAAAGAAAAGTAAAACTAATGATTTCGTATAAGGATCAAAGCAATATAAAACGATCTGGTTACTTTTCGAATAAAAACAAACACGACACAAAATTATTTTGTTCAATTTTCAGTTTAATTGCGTTTTGGCATTAGCAAATACCATGCCACATCTCAGAACAGAACGAAGAATTGAAAACAAGCAAACTGACATTTATAAAAAAAACATTTTTATATTGCTACTTGTTTTAGAGAGGGCAGAAGTAGATTAATGATATGTTATATATCGCAGTCATTTCTACATCGTACTCAGGGCTTAACTTACATCGGTTGAAGTTTATCTTTGATTGACCTAAGTAGGAAACGTTTTTAACATGGGTCTCGAAAACAGAAAGGTATATAAAATTGGTGGTATTGGAGGGAGCTTTTAATTAAACTGCACAATCATATATATTTTCTTTCGATAACTATTATTTTTTTAATGTTGATTATTTTAAACAACATTGCATAATTGACGAAAAAAGAACAATAACTTATGTATTTTTTTTTCAGACCACGAAGAAAACGTTACAAAGAATCAGTACTGTTTCATAAAATCATCTTTCAACTGGAAAAATGCCAAGGTACTTTGTATATTATTTAAATTAATCATTTATATTCTTAGTTTAGCCGGACATTAAATGTAAGAAAACAATCTTGTTCGGATGGTTTGCTTATATATTAATATATATTTATATTCATCAAATATGATACACTCTATTTCATTAGGAAATATATTGTAGATTCATATCTCTAAAGAAACTAAATGCGTTCACTAAGGATGTTTGTTTATACATGCACATCGAATTTGAGTCGCTATTTGAGGTTGTCGTGCATTGTTATACATGTATACTGTACATAATTTGTAATGTACTGTAGATGTATAAACTGCTGAATAGTTCTTTTATTCCTAGCTCACATAAAGTAACGAGTATTGGTCAAATTTGCGAATTGCACACAAAGATGCAGGACAGAACCTATTGCGTGACTTTACCTCATAGAAACATTGGCTAATTAATTGATTATTCAATTATAATGATATGCGTTTTATCAATTCATTTATATGTATTTTATTCATTTATCTGTTTATTGCCAGGAGAAATGCCAATCACTTAGGTCACATCTTCTCGAGATCAACACAGAAGCAGAACAGATCTGGTTAAATGATAAAGGTGATTTTTTGTGTTTAAAGTAGGTCTAATTAGTTTTGACAGTTGATTATGTTCATGATTTAAAGATGCTGTTTAACCTTAATAAAATTGTTTAACCTTAATAAAATTATGGCGAATATTTAGTATTTTTACATTCTTACGGATGTAAACATAAATTACATTTTTTTTAAAATCCTGACTTTGCAGGAAATGGCAGTGGGTTACTTTGACATATCTGAAATAAATTTAATGTTCTTTTGCAAAATAAGATGTGATTAAAGGATTAGGTTTGTTCAGAATGAAAACAAATTCCAGATAATATTGGTAAACCATCTGCTGTGTGTTGACTTACAAATAAAATCTAAACTTAAAAATTTTAGTACTATCAAAAATATTTCAAGGAAAAGTAATCTGAAAAAAAATCCGAATTTCCTCTGTTATGCTAAAAGTTCAATTTGGTTTGAGCCTTATTCTATGATATAGTAAAAATATTGAATTTTATGTAAAAAAATAATAATTTCATTGATACTTTTTTTTAATTTATAACAAATTTTACTCATTACATTGAACTTTATAATAAACCGATTTTGAGAACTCAAACCCCGAGTAAACAACGTTCTCTGTGTAGAATCGTTTTATTTTCATCAACGTAAATTAGAATTTATCTCAATTAATAATTTATTTTTGAAATGAAATAATTTTATTAACATATTTCTTTAGGTCATTCCACCTTGAAGATGATAGACCTTTAGATTTCTTTATGGTTTTTTTCCTTTTTTTCTATTTATCTCGGGGTGACTTTTTAGGGCACCTGGGTAAACTCGGGTGACCTATTGCTATCCGATTTTATCCGTCGTCGTGCGTGAACAATTTTACATTTTTAACTTATTAAAAACTAAAACGCTGATTGTTACCATTTTTGGGGCGAGGCATCCCTATGGTAAAAGGAATCTAAAAAGTGAAATTCATGACTCTACCATTCCAGGGGCGCGACATGTTGACTTCTGCCTTTAGGTTTGGGCCAATAATGCCTTATAGTAAAAATGTATCAATTCTTAGAAAATCTTACTCTCTGCTCCCATATATATTTGTTAAATACGAAATGCCTGGTTATAATGTCCATGAAGCCCTATACCAACATTGTGAAATTCATGACCCTTTGTTAGGGTTTCAGGCTCTAAGGTGGGCCTTTATGGCCATATAGTAAAAATGTTTTAAAATCTTAAAATATCTTCTTCTCTACTCCCACACATGTGTGCAAAAAACTGAATACATAAATATGATGTCCACTAACTCTTCTACCTTAATTGTGAAATACGTGGCCCCTGGGCCAGGGGTTCAGGACATGAGGGGGGACGGGGTCAATATAGTGTTAATGCATATAATGTTTAAAAATTGTCTTCTCTATTCTCACACATCGAAAAAAAACTGACATACAATTATGTTTGCCAGGACGTGCTCTACTGAAATTATAATTTGTATGTCCCCTGTACTCTGGGGCAGGGCCAAAATGGATGTATAGGTGTTAATACATATAATGTTAAAACAATATCTTCATTACTCCAACGCACCTGAAAGGAAAACTGCATTCATGATTTTGTAGACCAGATCTGTAAGTTGTTCGTCAAAATTAAAAGTTTTACAGTTCTTTTTGAAAGATTTCAGGCAGGAAAGTGGTCGTCATTACAATTTTATAATTTCTCTACTCTAGAATGAAACCTAATTAATTAAATGCATATATGAGACTCCTCGACATGTTTGTGTATGGGCTATATGCTACTCAGGTAACCGTTAAGACCAGTTGGCCTAGCTCTTGTTTGTTATTAGGGTTATCCAATTAATTTAACTTTTATGTAATAAGTCATTAAATGTTATTGTACCAAATGACCCTGTGTCAAAAAACTCCCAGAACTTACAGAGTTATTGCCCTTTAAGGAAGAAATGCTTGTTATTGCTACTCCTCTGAAACCATAAAAGATAGAGATTTGGAACTTTTATTTATTTCTTAGTACATTTAGAGGGTTCTTCAATCTATTCATACCGAAAGGATCCGGGGAGCCCTTCAAACAGTTATTACCCATCAAACTTTTTAATTTTCCATAAAATCACTTCCAGCTTTATTTTTATTATTCGTCATGGAGACTTCGGACCACTTGGGATGAGAGCGTCTACCTTGGCTAATCAAAAATTACATAAAGGTCAAAGGTCAAGGTCTTTTTAAAAATATCTTAATTAATGAATTTTCATATCTTTTGAAAAACAAAATTCTTGTAAAGTTTTCAATAACTTGCTGGATTGAGCAAAAAGGTAAACAATTTGGTCAGCCAGGTATCACATCAAGATTCTTTGGTTACTTAAGTGCAAATTGTGTTTATAGTCCACCCATTAGGAAGGAGTCTTCTCGTTATCAAACATACTTCTTATAATAAGAAATTCATGAAATTTTGACACAGTCAAACGGATCATATTACCAAATGATTCTATCAGTTTTATTAAAATTGACCTTTTTGTTTTTGCATAAAGGTCAGGTCAAGGTCACTACCTTTTTCCTCAACGTAAAGGATGATAAAAATAAGCGTAGCTCTTTGTAGTTCTGTAGACATTTGTTTAAGATTTGAATATTCTATTCTTCAATGAAATGATAGAATATCAGAATGTCTATCAGATTATACTACTAAATTGGGATAAATATTTATACTAAAATTGATATTGCTTAGCCCGCATTTCCTCTAATTTTCTTTAATTTTGAAGAAATTTTCTTTATTTTTTTATGCTTAAAATAATAAAATATTTATGATTCTTGTGTAAAATGAAGACTTTATCAAAAGATATAAATTGACAGAAAAGCCAATATATTGACCATTTAATAAGAGAGAAAAACTGATTTTAGTGATTTTTTCACCAAAATCAGTGTATAGAATTGGTGCTTTAAAAAGCCTATAAAAATGAAGTTTGATAGGCAAATCATATTTTAAAAACATATTCTGAAACCCAAGTATCATATCATTAGTTTACATTAATGTTATTGCTTTTAAAATGCTAAATCAGACTCATTAATCTGCAGCAATTCTGAATTGCGCAACATATTTTCCTACGCCAATATTACGCCAAAAATATAGTCCCTGTTAGATTCTAAACTTTGATTACGTTTTCTATGCAAAGATGTACGATAATAAAAAAGAAGGAAAAAAAATTCTATTTTAATTTCCTTTCATCTTGATTTAATGAACAATTAATCAATTTTACGTTTGACAAGTCGAAAACAGGAGAAGACTCCTTCCTTAATATTGTAAAATGGCAGCTATCCTCTAGAGCACTCTCTTCAATTGTTATGTTTTCTATGTATTGGCTTGTGTAGCACATTTGTTCAGAGTAAGTTGAAGATAAATTTAGAAAAGTAATTTAAAATATATTTACGATAAACAATTGCAAATTCTTAAGCAATGGTTTGAAATTTAAAAAGAAATCTTTCAAAAAAATTCTCTGACTATGTGTTTTTTTTCTTCAATTTTTTGTACATTATATATCACAGGTATAATATGTATTTTAGCTGTGACTGTTTGATTAGTTCAAAACTACAGCAATAATATTTGATAAAATATTGTCTAAAGTATAACCAACTGCAAATGTTTACTAGATATAGCTCACTTTATTGTGTACATATCTGAGTACGGTAATCAAATTACATAATGCAGAACTAAATGCCATACCTTGCTGACCACATTGTACACTCTTTTTAGCATTCTAGCAAGTAATTAGGTATTTTGTACCTCACTTTAAACATACAAAATAATAGGGTGAAAAGAACTCAAATTGTCCGAGAACAATAAGTCTACTAGTTTATTTTAGTTTTTAAAATTTGTTTGAATGAAAAATAAAGTAAAGGCAAAAAAATTATCCAAACTTATCTATTATACAAGTGTGCGATCATTTTTCGCGAAACGCATAACAGAATGTTTTCTCAAATTTAACTATTTTTTGTTTGTCTTCGTTAAAGAATATTTCAATTTACTTTGTAGCAAAAATGTGAAGCTAAGAATAAACAAGAAATTATGTAATCCATATAATTAAATTATTTTTGAAAAAAAAATAAGAAAGGAATTTAAAAACAAAAAATCCCCAAACAAATGAAAAAAAGTAAGATAACACCCCCCCCCCCCCCCCCAAAAAAAATTAAAAAAATAACCGAAGTGTGCTTTTGTTCTTAAGAATAATAAATTTGAATATTTCAGTGTATGGAGATACTTGGTGGACCGGAGGTGTAAGGGATGAAAACGGGACTGACTGGGTGTGGAATAATTCCAGCAGTAAGATGGTCTTTAAAAACTGGGATACAGCTCAGCCAAACAATTATGCTGGAGAAGACTGTGTAATGATGACGAGTTTGGGACGGTGGCATGATTATAACTGCACTACGGAGTTTTACATAATTTGTGAAATGGGACAGTAAAGATGTAATGATAATAAAGTTGGTTAACTGGCAGGTTTTGGGTTGGGTTTTTTTTTGATAGTTTTTCTTTTAGCAACCCTTTCAATTTTTCAATCATCAACACTGGATTTGCATTTGGTATTCATCCATTATGCCAATAATACTGTACATTATTTCTTGAACATAATAAAGGGCAGTGATGTTGTTTATGGGATTCAAGCTCATACGAATGATTTTCCTCAACTTAGGCGTTTGTATTCATATACAGTTTTATTATACGGAAATATATTTAGATGAAGCGTCAAATGTGATGTTATCTTTATTTCTATTTTATTTTCAAACATGATATTGTGTTGAATGAATTGTCTTAACTAATATTCGGATGCACATGTACATATTATAACTATTTAAACAACTACAGAATGTATATAAATACTACGGCTTTGCCTCTATTCTTATAGTCTGTCAGAGCTAAGTTCATGCATTTCACTAATTATTTTTCTCTCATCCGAACGAAGCATCTCGCTGGCTTAAACTTCAAACTGCATTATTGTTAATGATAACATGTACGCGCACATATTGTCTTCGTCAATGTTTATCAACTATATAAAACGTCCATTTTAGTGCTTATTGTGACAAGGTGTTGTTTAATCAAGGATACTGATTTTCTTAGTCAATCAGATAGTGCACCCCGTTGGTCATCGTTAGTTACTTTTTATTAGTTTTTTTATAACTCATACTAAACGACGGGGTATTTTAGTCCTTGATCACCGCCCATCCATTGTAATTTCTCTCATTTATGTATAAATTTATATGTTTTTGTGTGTGTAATTTCAAATTTATGATATACTTCCATTCATGTACATATATACGATGAAATTTAAAGAAAAACATGTGTGGTATTGACTGCGTGCATTTTAGGTGTGTCACTTTTTAAGTACATTGTTGTCATTTTAATAGTGAGATTCTTAATTTTGAAATAAAATGTAATTTGATACACTGGGAAAACTAATGCCTTACTGTTTACAAGTTATTTGGGTTTTTTTCAAGAGTGATGTTTCCTTTATCATATATTTATGAATTCTAATTCTTTGTCGTCATCATCAATAAAAGACATTTCCATCATATTGGTGTTTAAGTGACTTTTTGGACAAAGAAAAAAATGTTAGGGAATATATTTTTACCCAGTTGTTGATCATTATGGCTAAAACAAACGCTACCGCGGGCAACCAATCATTTACGACGTTAAACAACCTACAACATGTAGGACGACGAACTAAAGTAGAAACTGTACAGTGTTGCAATACCAAGTGTAAACCAGGCATGCTTTAAACAGAAACGTAGTATATCTTAAAAAGGAAACTTTATTATTATATATCAAAATGTTTTTTTAGCAACAGAAGAACTAAAGATGTCTATACTATGTGTCTTTTCCCCTATGGGCAAGGCTATATTTCCCCCCAAAACATCTATAACAGGGAAACATATTAGTTAACTGACATATCTTTTCTTATTTGCGAAAAATTTACATTCAAAGTCAGCATGCCTATTTAAAAGAAAAACATAAAGTCCAGCCAAGTAACATATACGAGATTAAAGTGTCCGAACAAGTTTAAAACTACACGACACACAACAAAATAAGATTTCGTTTAAAAAAAATAATTAATGTATTTACAACTATTCTTTAATGAGTATGTAGCGAAGGTCGTGCCATTCAAATTTTATTTCCTTGAACTTTTGTAAAAAAAAAAAAATGTCCTGTTTTAATTTGTTTGTTTGTTTTTGGGGAGGGTGGCGTAAGGTCACCAATATGATAAGTGCCATTAAATGATAACTAAGACATAAATATAATTTTAAAAAGAACTACGTTATTACGATTGTTAATGCTCTCGTATGATGGAATCTAAGTATGTATTAATGTGTTAAAATTAAAGAAATCAGTCAACCAGACTTTCCAGCCAGTTTTAGGACCCGAAACGCTAAAGCACGTAAATAGTATATATGTTTCTGCACAGAGCAAACTGCATTAATTTTTAAAATATACAAGTACAAATAGTTGTAGAGTGTTTTGGCAGGTATAAGCCTCCGCAGTTTCTTCAAGAATAGCTCATGTTAATTTTTGATGAGTTTTGATATCTCGTCGCTTATTTGTTTACTAAATGCTATAATACGTCGAGATTCAAAAGATGATTTGCATTTAGAATTCCTAAGTTCAATATTTTAATACTTCAAATTTCGTTTTTAATTAGTTTAAGGTTAGGATTAAATCTAGTAAATATTACTGTAGGATTACGTAATGATTGTTTTGGACTTTTTTTAAAGATGCGTTTTGCTTGATTTCTCTGTATTGGTTTATTGGTATATGAGTCGATTTCCTCGGAAGATTAACTTCGCAGATGAGCCTTAAAATCATAGAGTGTAGCATTCGGAATTGAAGGGTAGATAGTATTTTTTGCATATCTAATATATTGTATGTTCCTGTATGGCACTATTAATTATAATATAATTAAGCCATCATCCCAGTGTCTTCTGTGGAAGATAATTTGGCTTGCCAAACAATATGCTTTATAATTTGATATATTCTATAATCACAAGTTTCGGGACTTTTAAATGTAAATAAAAGCGATACACTCTAGTTCCTACATGTAGTGTTGTGCATGTATAAGGAATGATTTGATTTTATTAACCTGCGAGTGAGCTTCGTGCATCGATGAGAGAAATCCGTTGCATTCCATGTTAATATATAAGTCTGTTACGTCATAAGGCGTTCAATTTGTTAATAAAGTCCGTAGTGTTGTTAATATTACGTGTTTTAGTAGTTGATTGTTTTTCTGCGATAGGGACGAGAAAATGACAAATTATCGTCTTATTTTCTTTGTCGACGTATTGCATTGAGATGTATTTGGTCTAACAGATGGATATTTTCTAATGCTGCATTGATCATTCATTTAATCGTTGTAAATGTTACCCGGAATTTCTATAGCGTGATGTAAACTGATTGTTCTGCGAAGATGCATTTCTATATCTACCTGAATCTTCGGGTGTTGCTAAAACGCGGAACGTAAAATGGAACAGAAAATGGAACGGAAATCTACGACGTTTATCGCTTAAATATTGTATACATTTGACACAAACTTTTACTTTGTAATATTTATTCATATTTTATGAATGATTATTATCAAAATGTTGCTTAATTATTTGATATCATTCTTACGAATGTCTGTCAACTAAATCATTGCTTTCAATTTACTTAAAAGATAAGCTGTTTTAAAAATGAACTTTTTAAGTATTTAGCTTTTGTAATATTGGAAAAATAGTTTACCCACCCTGGAATTTGGTTGAAGGGTTTGGTTATGTTTTTAATGACTTCGAAACTTGGATTTTATACTTATTTTTAAAAATTCAAACATGATTTAACTTCATGCATATTGAATTTTTCGTGACGCCTACAATCTTAAAACTTTATCAATTAAAGTAGCATTATTGATATCATAACCATGACCGACGAACAATATCCACTATCATTGTTACGAGGTCTTGCTTCAACATAATTTTGCTAACCCTTTCGTCTCGCTATTTTAAGATAATTAATCGAAAACAGAATCATTGCATTGGGTCACTAACGATCAAGATGTCCTGCAAAGTCTCCTTGCAATTCTTTTAACATCGACGTTCATTCATCTACGTGATTGTACAATCCTGCAGCTTCATCCAAATAGAGAGCTGGATATGTTGTTTTGTTTTATAAACTTTAACTAGTGCATAGGCAAAACATGTAATTCTAATTGTGAGAAAATCATACCTTTTCAAACTAAATAAACTTAAGTATGGATAACACTTTTAACAATATTAAAATATTACATAAAGTGTATTATTTTAGCTTGTTTAATACATCTATCAAGTAAATAAAACCATATTACATTTTTCGTATTCAATTCCGTTCCACTTTTCGTTCCGTTTTCCGTACCGGGTTTTAGCAACACCCTGAATCTTCTACCTGAAAATTGGGACCTTTTATCAAAGATTTGCTATATGTTTGTGTACTTGTAGCAAAATGGAAATGTTTCATGGCCAACTCACTTGTACGCGCTTAGCCTTGGACAATAAAGAGACATCTTTATTTCTCTTCTTCTCCTTCTTGACCTGTGTATGTCAAAATTATCCTAGCTGTTTTAATAAGATTTTATTCAGTGAATGTTACATATTTGCAATGTATGACACATGCCTCAATGCACATCATCTATCTGTTTGTTGTCATCCGTATGAGGACCTAAAATGCATGAAATAATATATGAATTTTAAAACATCTCATAAATGTCTTAATACAATTTATTTGATACTGTAATGTAATTATTTATTACAGTCTCCATGCATTGTATCCAGATGTCAACTTCCTGGAACTGTCAACCCCAGCAAACATAGTTCAATATTTCCCTCCCTTCTCCAATCTAAAAATATTTTGTTGTATCTAAAATATAAAGTATTCATAATGCAGGTAATAACCATCTGGTTGGGGGGAAAAGAGTCTGTCTGCATCTCCTGATGGACAATTTTGCGGCTGTCCATCCTGTACATGTAGACATGAACATATTTTTTTTAATTAACATGTACACAAGTTTGGCACTCGTTTACATTATTGCAAGACGTGCATGTTAATACCTATCTGTGCCTAAAAAATGGAATTAAATAGTGATGCCCATTATGAGGGCTCTGATAGAAATGTGAATGCAGATTAAACATTTTAACGGTGTTAGTAATTCATTAAAACTAGCTAAATGTTTAAACCTGTTCGGCTGAATTCGGATATCTCAACCAGATACATCTCAAAAGGTGTGGCAAAAACGCTGAACGGAAAGCAGAACGAAAGGAAAAAGTCATATCACGTTTATCGCTTTAAAAGGGTATAGACTGGCCAGAAACGATTTATTTTGTATTATGTATTCATATCTGATAAATGATAATCAACATGTGGCTATCTTATTGATATTTTTATGAATGTCTATCAAATATAGCATTCAATTAGATTTAGTTGAGTACAAAACGGAAAAACATCAAATGTAAACGAATTGTGAAGTATTAACAGGATTTAACGAGTAAATAACCTATTTTTTTTTTTTACTTATTTTTAACCGAGTTTTCCAACGGAAAAATCCGGTTATTAAAATGGTGAAAATGACGGGCGGGCGGTTGCCAAAAGGGTACCCTTATTGTACGGATATCTCCTCCTACAGTTTTCAAGATAGGAAGTTGTTGTTTTGCAGATCAATTGTACATATACCAGAGGTGTGCATATGGCTAGGATTTTGATTCCAATAATTTATGAAAAAAGTACCAGCTTTTGAACATTTCGCAAAATATTGCATATCGGGTACCCTCATTGTACGGATAACTCCTCCTACAGTTTTCATTATAGGAAGTTGTGCTTTTGCAGATCAATTGTACATATATCAGAGGTGTGCATTAGCGTAACGTACGCAGTTAGTGAAAGCGTTTCATGTTTTTTTTTTTTTTTTTTTTAGTATTTCTATATTTCAAACATTCTGTATATACTTGCATCATCATTGAATACAGACGATACAGTTTCATTTAGATGGGAAAAAACCCGTACGTTTGACGACATTCAAAATTAAAATGCATCAAACATTAAAATACCCGGTACCTAGTAATACTAGTATTTTCAGCAATGCAATTTTGTTTACGTTAGCATTAATTGGCAGTTGTTCATTCCTGCAGCTATATACATGCACTGTATTATACGAATAGAGAGGTCTAAACGTTGCATGGTTAGATTTCACGATTATGAATTGGGACTATAGTCTGTTGATTCCAAAATATTCATGCAGCACATTTGGACGATTTGAAAAAAAAATACACATACCTGTAAAAGATGCAATTGAAATAGATGTAACGGGACATATCCAACGAAACTTCCTTGACACATTATCATTTTTAAATCGGAAAAATTCACATTATCGAAAACAGATTTCTTACGGAGAATTATAATGGAAAATGTTGACATCTTTTCTCTATTTGGAAGTCACTAAGAAGACCTCGCACAATTTTTCAACGTTATTATCTGTGTCTGTTGAATGCTTAGCCGTGTATTGAAACCAGCTGATGAGCTAAAGAGTTATTCAGCAAAATGTGAATCGAGGATATTTCGGGACCGATTAAAGTGGTCATTGCATGTACTGTTAATTTTGATTAAATAATTATTTTTAAATGAATAGTGTAACATTGCTTATCTTAAAAAAAAAATTGAAAATTGCATAAATTGTATCGTATTTAGCATGATTAACAAATCTATCAAGTACGTGATAAATAACATTAGATAAGATTTTCCGTTTTCCATTCCGTTCCGCTTTCCATTCTGTTCCGCTTTCCGTTCCGTTTTCCGTTCCACGTTTTAGCAACAACCCATCTCAAACGCCATAATTAGGTCGGAATTGTTTTGAAATAACATAATTTAGCAATACGTATACACTTAACATGTATGTAATAATTTAATATGTAATTATAGTAGATATTTCATGATTTTGAAATCACTTCCTTTTCAAGTATTTTGGAAAAAGTGTGTACGTGTATTGTGCAATGTAACATATAATTCAATAGCCATTTACTTCCTATTTGTTTCCTGAGTTTCACAGCATAAACTATTTATGACAAGACCTTTTCCGCTCAGACAGCTTTTTCGGATCATTCACTTCCCTATGTGCTTTTTGCCTTTTATACTTTATGAAATGCAAGCTATTCTTTTAGTTACTATTTGCAGTCGCACAACAAAAAAAAAACAAAGAGGGAAAAATGTCTGGATTGTATTTGATTCAAGTGACAATATCCATCTGTATCATGGACGGTTTTGATGGGCAAACTTTGTATGAAGACAGTTGTAACCGTGTCGATGAGATGAACCAACGTTTTAACGAAGCCTACGGTAAGATTTAAGCCGATAAACTTTTTTTTAAATAAGGTTTACTTTTTAACAATAACCAACATAAATAGTTGCGCCAATTACAAAAATGTGCTAAAGACATTTTGCGCACTTGGTGTTCATGTTTATTTAATTGAATAAAACAAATCAAAAAGATGTCAAATCTAATTTGTTATGGCTCTATACCTGGTCTAGCTAGATATTGTATCTGCTTATAATAATGATAGTTCTACAGAAAAATCGAGACGTCAGGCTTTACAAACGTAATTTCATTCATTCTAAAGTAGAACTTATCAAACATGGCTGTCAGTGTCATTTACAACCCCGCGTTTCTCATTCCATTGTAGTAATCATATAGGCACATATAGTTTAAAGTATGCTTCTATGGTATTTATTAATTGATAACGTACCGTTCCGTAAAAAGACGTGGGTTTTATTATAAACAGGAATGGCTCCCATCGGCAATGTGATGTTAACAAGGTTAAATTATAGATTTTTGTTTACAAATCTGCCATAATCAGGAGTACATTTGCAAATGAAATCATAAATAGTGTATCTTTTGGTATAGTGTGCCAATATTTGATTTTTTCCGGAGGTTTCGAATTTCCGGTATATACTTTGTTACAAAGAAATTCCGAGTGCATTGTTTTCTTTGTATTATTCTCAGCTGTGAGAGTTTAGTCTTTGTCTTAATTTTAAGGAATTTTGTGTATACTATCATTGGTTTCATTCATTATATTATCTTTTTCCTTTTTTTTATTTATTTTTTGTTTGTTTGTTTGGTTATTTTTTTAAATGCACTTCGATTTCCATACAAAAAATTGAATTCATCGTCCAGATAACCACAACGAAACAGTGTCGTTTTTACCAGGGAATTTCTGTGGAATCCATTAAGTTATTTGATAAAAGCGAATATCGCATATGGGGGAACATTATGACCCCATAACACAACTTATAATTTAATAGAACTAAAGGTTCTTTAAAAGATAAGACGTTCAACTTTTTAAACGAAAACTAGAAAATCGAAGGAAGGGATTTTGTATCCGCCATCTCACATGGAAGTCAAAAAATCTACCAAAAAAGCCACGCTAACAGAAAATATTAGTAAATATGTTGACTACATGTATCTATTTACATTAATTGTGTACACTTTAGCCATTTTTTAAGGGACAGCTTCAAGTTTATTTTAAAGTTAAGCCATTTCCGACAACACGCTCCAGATTTGCTTGCGAGTTATAATGTAACATCCCTTGAAACTAAAAACGCAGTTCTGGAACTTATCATTGCTTTAAAAAAGTTTGTTACGTTTGACAAGTGTCAATTTACTACTTTACCGCACATCAGATCTGAGTTACTTACTCAAGTAATATTGGAAAACGACACGTTTAAACGTACCTTTCAAACCTATGAACAAATTATAAGTTGTGTCATGTGGTCAAAATATCGATTGCGATATTCCCGTATAACGAATAACAGAAGAAATTCTGCACAAATTGCAAGGGAAAAACAATATACTGTTTCATGGCCGCTATTTGAAGGATGGATTCTCAATTTTTCATGGAAATGAAAACAAAATCCATGAATTATTAGTCAAAACAAATAATAATCATTTTCAATTTTTTAAAACTCACTTGCGAGACATTCGTAATCATTCCAATACAGTGAAAAACGCTTTTAACGAAGTGTAAGCGTAATTCGTTATATTTATCAAGTTACCAACATGTTACAATGTCATGGGGAAAATCGATTCGTTAATTCGTTTAAAGCGTATAAGTTATAACCGTGCTTTACAGTATTTGGAACTACATATGACTCATAATGCATCAGTTGGTAATGAAACCAATGATAATATACAAGAAATTCTTAAAAATTACAACAGAGACTTGACTCTCAAAACGAGCAAAATGCACAGAAGACAAAAAACAAAAACAAAAACTAAATATTGAATTTTAAATCGCGAATCTCTTACTTTGAATACTGTAAGGTCGTTTTTTAATTCTACGGTGTTAAAATTCACGATTTCAAATAAAGTACCAATATTTTTTTTTTATTTTTACGCTGCTTGAAAATCAAGTGATCAGAATATAAGCATTGAAAGTTTTTTGAAAACTAATGATAGTATTCACGATGAGTTAAATTTCGCGGGAAAATATTAAACTGCGAACATAGTAAAATTAAAACCAGATCGTGATTATTTGTCAACCTACAGTATCCAATCTCGAATGAACCTTTTGGGCTTTGTATATTTTGGGGTTGATAATGTTTTAAGGTTGCACGTGTCTCTATCTTACATTATATCTCTAAATAATTAATTTGATTTGAATTTGAAAAGCTGTTTCATGCTAAGAAATAATTTATTCATGTTAATTTAAACATTCAATTAGATCATATACCATCTTTGTACATATAAGAAAATGCATGGATCATTTTTCTTTTTTCTTTTTGGTGTCGCCATGATACATGTTTTCATATGTATTGTTTGATTGGTCAATTAGATATTGGATTTTGAATCTCGAAACTCGAAGTTCGTGCTTCGAATTTCCAATGAGACATGTGGACTAAAAGATTTGGGATTTGAGAATGAAAATTTTGCGGTTATTTAAAACATCAAAGTAGTAATGTTTTTAATTATCTTTGTCATCTTTGTTGTTCATAAATTTATGTTCACAATCGCTTTCCTTATTCCTATTAAATTACATTGATTGATTTCAATTATGTTTAGGCAAAACATAATAAGCCTATTTACAAAACATGGTGCGTATGAATACGATCTTCCTTCAGTATTTCTCTAATAACGCGACTGACTCTCCTCAAGACTTCAAACCGGACCTCGGCCTGATAGTATACTTATGCTGATAAACATATCAATGGTGGAAATATCGACAGTTTTTTCAATATTCGTAAATATCTATCATATCAATGCACTTTGAAAAGGAAAAGAATTAAAGTGCGTTGACATGGTCCCAAATTTAAAGGCACTTCGATTATTTTTATCATAGTGCGTAATTTTTTGAAGTGCGTTAATGAAGTTTGAAAATGAAAAACAAAAACAAAGACTTAGTCCAAAATTTAACGTAACCATCTAAGAGTGGGTAACAGTGCTTCCATCTGTTTTATTATTTAATAATTATTTACTGTTTTGTTTATTATTTAACGCAAAACTCTTTTATAATGTCATACCAAACCGCACAGAAATTTAATGAATTCACTTACCCGTAATTATGTTGGTGTTAACAACTGACAAATTCACCCAGTTGTGTCAGCTAATGTCTGGAAAAGGATTAATCTTCTTCCTATTCATGCAAACTCTAGATTAACCTCATCAAAATGAACCTTTGCAAACTGGAATATCCTCAAAGGCGTTTTCAATGATTATCCAGGGTTTAAATAAATGCTGCTCATCTCTGACATGTACATCTTAAATTAACCTGTGGTCACTGTATATATATTGAGAGACACACGTCGTCTTCTTTTTCTAGGACGATTAGCTAGAGCAGAAAAAAAATGTTCATAAAATTATTATTTTTTTTTCATTTGATGACGTTTCTGAAAAAATGCCTAATTACAAAAGTTAAAAAAAAAAGGTAATTGAATAAAACATGTCAAATGCTTTTGATTCCTCTGATATCAGGTATTTAAAATATGTGACGACGAATCCGTTTATCTATGATCTATTGTTTAAGAAATTCCAGAGCTGAGAACTGTGTTCATTCGCTTTATTGAATTATCGTCTATAGAACTTGGGGAAAAATGTGCAAACATTGTGATTTAATTGTCGACAATAATGACAAGATATAGACATTCAATACTATGCTCAATTGTCTTATTATAGGCGACAAAACGTATAAATTGTGGTATTTATATATTACCGATAGTAAACAAATGCAATAAATAATGAAAAAAAAAATGTGTTATTATTTTTTATTGCTTGATGTTTCACTGATGTAACGCAACAAAGACAAAAATTATACTTCAAAATTTACTTTTTATTTTTATAGATAGGGACATGCTCTTGCAGACACAGGTGGACAATGTAAAAAATCAACTTGATTCCTTTAGAGGTATATTTTTTAAAACGGGGATTTTATGTTAGTGAAGTTCAATCATTAAGCGATATGTTATATAAGTTCATTACAACTACTCGTTTGATAGAGCCACATATACTATTGAACTACTTTTACCAAATGAATTACTTTCTCAAAAGTCTTACAGGCATTGGAACCTTGAATTCTTATCCTGCCATTCGTTTCTTATTTTAGAAGCAAAATTAAGCTTTATGAGTTTTGATTCACGATTCGTAGAAGTAACATTCTTTAAATATAAAGAAAATAAGAAACATAAAATGTACTATGTTGTGTTGTATATGTGTTAATTTTCACAGCGCATTAAATGGTTACATAAGAAGTACAAAAACTGATTGTTTATCAATATTTCAAGACACTAAGCAATAACAATAAAACAATATTAAACTCTTCTTTTTCGTTTCAGAGACAGTAGAAATTTCCCAATTTCATCTTAGATGTTTGATTGAGAACGGAACATGTAAGTCAACTATTCTAGCTGTCTATCCACATTTTCATCCTTCCATCAGTCAGTCTGTCTTTCTGTCTGAGATGATGGCGCACATCGTTGTTTATTTAAATTTGTACATGTAAATATACCCCCTTATATAACACTATTAAAGCAATTCGCTGCTATTCCTGCTGACATCAGACTGGATCAAGAGGTGAAACTAGCGCATGAATATTTTTTTGGTTCTTAACGTATGTCATTTTAAACGAGTTTCGTTTGTTACCTATAATTATTTGTGTGTAAACGAATTGTTCTTGCTCTCTTTTCAATTTAGAGACTATGTTTTATAGATTAGAACTATAATTTAATCTTTCATCAATCATAATAGTTCAAAGGTGTTATATAAATATGTAAAGTATTCATACACATGTATTTTATTCTACATGATTCATAATATGTTACCACTTAACTTTATCTGATATTCGTTTAAAAAATGTGAATAAACATTACTAATGATTAATTTGCAACTGAAGAGTCTGAAGTTTAATGTTTTTTACATACAGTTCAGACAGGTTTTAATCATCATACTTCATATATTAAATGTCCATTCAGATTATGAAGAAAACGTCTTGAGGAATCAATATTGTTTCATAAAATCTTTGTTGACCTGGGACGATGCCAAGGTACGTTTTGTTATTTATAAAATCATACGTATTAGCCAACTTCAAATCATGTTTGTTTATCATGCAAAATTACTTCCAAAGAATCGTTTTGGTTCAATCATACATATTTCCCGTATCATTTAAAATTTATTAAGAAGAAACTAAAGCCATAAAACGCATAGATCCAGTCACGCTTTATTGGGTTCAACTGATCTGGTAAAATAAAAAAAACCACATTTTGGTACTCTTTAAAACTTTTTGTTTTAGTGCCTTCAAAATCTCTGTTTGAATCATTATTGTTAAGTCTTTCATCCGATACAACTTCTTAAGTTATATAAAGATCACAATTTAAAGTTTAAAAAGTACCAAACTACTGTAAGTTGTTTAATCGCTGACAATTGAAGTGTGTCCGGTGTTTATTGAATGTGGATAATATGGTTATTTAAACATTTTTCATTTGAAAAAAAAACACCAATGATGAATATTAAAGACAAGTGAATAAGCCCATTAATGAATTGTAAATGATCGCGTATCAGGTGACAGTTTTAAAGAAATATTTTACCTTTACAGTTAATTGAAAAGTGTAGCACTATCTCAAAATTTATCAATTCCTATGGTTATATAATTCGATATGCAATACGTTCATTGTTATTAGTATTGCTGCTAGAATTAAATTATTGATCGCATTTAAAACAAATGTCATCATTATATAGAGGAAATTAACTCAGCATTTTCCATTTCGTGAAAAAGTACAACGTTATCATTATCAAAGGATTCCAAAAGCACGATAATAATGGTTTTAGTCATCTGTTTCTGATATTTGCAAAACTCGTCTTTCAAATTTAACTAATTTTCTTATCTAAAAACACTTGCTGATGAAACGGAGTAACCATATATGCGTCATTGTAATATTTCCTAAATGACAAGCAGCACAATTTTAACTATCAATATAAGATAGATTTTGTTTCGATAATGATAACACTGCATTCCGGTAATTTGTATCCCAGCAACGATCGTATATGTTGAACCTGCTTGTGAAGTCATCAATGAGTATAATGCAATAAACAGAAAAATATGAAGATTTTTTTTATTATAGAAGATTTTTTTAATAACATTTTTCTATACTTTCTGAAAACTAATGGTCAATTAAGACTACCAGTAAAACCAGTTCCTAGATAGAATTTTTTTCTCAATATTTTTTTTTCTAACAAACAATTTAAATAAATGTGTTCCTTTTCCAGTAAATGATATTCACGTATCTGGAAAGTTAAAATTAGGTTCCGAATGAAATGCTTATAAATTAGGGTAAAGTGATCATGAGTCGGACACCCTTGTTTTATTGAAGATATGCAGATCATATGGTATTGCATTCATCCTTATGAAAGATCTCGAAATTGTCTATCATAGTTTGCTTGGATCCCTTCTGTATTTTACCTTACAAAGCATTCTCTAGCGATAAACTTCCAACACTAAAATTCGTTCGTGAGTCGGACACAATTGATATTGGGTCGGTCATTCATAAAATACGGTCAACGTTATTTTTTTTTTTAGCACATACGCATTTTATCGATATAATCCAGGAAGATGATTGATTTGTAACTTGATTTTTCATTGATTTTTCTTTCAATCAAGGGTTATAACCGAAAATGTACATGTATATAGAGTAATAAAAAGCGAATTGAGCGTTGGAAGGGGGTGTGGGGGTAACAACATGGCTTGACTGATAAAAGGGGAAAATAGAGCAATCATTTCGATATATCAGGCCTATTTGATACTAAATTTAATGAATTTGAAGATTCTTTAATAATTCAACAATTTAGAGCTTTGTATGATAATTTTTTTTTGCTCGAAGTTCAGCCCTTTCGCACGGGACATTTGTCTGTAAAAGTACACCATTCAAGGCAAATCTCTGAAATCATATGGGCTTTGTTGTAACATGCATTAAGATATTCTTCAAGGTATGTTTTAAATACATTATGAATTTTATTAAAGCTTTAACGCATTTCATTGGATATATATTTCAGCAAAACAAATGTCATCATTAAAACTATTTATTGCCAATGAGTTGTAATTTATACAGTTCATCAAATGTTATTTCATTTGTTTGGAACTTTTGAAGTAAGTCTTGAAGTTCAGTGTGTCCCTTTTCCGGTTCAGTCTGATTGCTTTTTCATACTTATTTCGAAACTTTTTCTCTCACGCTCTAAGCGTTTTTGTTGTTTAATTTTCTTTTGTTTAATTGTCAACGCTGCTGGTTTCTTTTTCTGGTTAATAACTTCATCGGCCGTAATAACAAAGTAATCTGTTTCCTTAACAGCTGGCCGAAACGGCAGTTGAAACATCTTGTTTGCAATAGAAAAAGCAGATAAGTCTCTTGAGACAGGAAGTGAAGTAGGCGGTACAGTGTACCTGAATGTTTGCGGATAAATGAGGGGAGTTATGTAAAGATGGAGTACTAATTTTGCTAGTAAATTGATGGACTTGCTGGGTATAATGTTTCCAGGTCTGGAACAGCGGATCTTTGTCCAACCTTGTATTTTTTCTAGACAAAAGTGCTGCATTAAATTGCACCTTCTGCACTGAAGACAATGCACTCTCAATGACCTCTAGTATTCATTCCAGCGGGTCATAAAGTTATAGTAAGGTAACTTCCCCTTCAGTATACAAAGGAAATGAAAAAGACACAGACGATATGGTTTCAGAAATAGGGTTTAGAGAAATGCCTGTGAGAACTTCGAGAGGTTGCTCTACGGAAAAAAAAAGTTTTTGCAGACTGATTTTAAACTGAAAGTGATGGAGAACTGGGTGATAACAAAATATTAAAAGTGCTAGAATTGGTGCTACTTGGTGAGGGTGATGCCGTTTCCTCCCTTGGAACACTAATTTCTCTAATTTGGTATAGCACTCGGGTTAAATGGATAAATGCCTGTTGCAGCAAACCCATTTTTTTTTGTAGCAGGAGTAAGGGCTGCTCCCCATGCGACATTGAACAAGCGAAAACAATATCCTGTGTCCCATAGCCACACCCTTTCCTTTAGTAAAATTGTCAAACACTTTTCTGCAGTGCCTTTTGAGTGATTTAAAGATTGTTCTGTCAAATGGTTGCGTCCAGTTACTTGTATGACTTGGGAGTTCAACGAAAATTATATTGTTTTGCTTTGCCAAATCAACAAATTCTACATTATTGTTGGAACCGTGACCGTCACAAATCAGAACTTGTGGCCGAGCTGGACCTATGTTTCTTAGGAAAGTGTTGTAAACCAAAGCCTAGCAATACCATCTTTGGTCCACCCAGATTCTGATACTGAGATGTTTGACACTCTCAAAGACGACCCGTCCTCTAGTATCGCATCTAAGTAATACCCTTCCAACTTCCTCTTAGTTTTTCCGGGAATGACAAAGTGAGGTGGGAGGTAATCGCCATTTGCATTCCCACATGTAATGACGGTGATGAGTTCCCTCGACTGTGATACCTTCCCATACACTATTTTGGACCCTTTTCTGGCCAGAACTTTATTGGATTTGTGGGACATTGTTATCCCTGTTTCATCCATGTTCCAAATGCGCGGTGATCTTTAAAGTTCGGGGACTGGATGATGTTTTCTAGCTCATGGATATAGCGTGTCATGCGTTGTCTTGTCATGGCTTCGTGACGCGCGGATGCGGTTGCTTCTGGAGACCTTAGCGAAAATGTGTCGTGTCGGGCCTTAAGTTGGCGCCACCGCATGTCAGAAGGTTTCCCATTTTTTTAATTTCATCACTTTTGATTCAGTCATAACTTTATTGGATTTGTGGGACATTGTGATCCCTGTTTCTTCCATGTTCCAGATGCGCGGTGATCTTTAAAGTTCGGGGACTGGATGATGTTTTCTAGCTCATGGATATAGCGTGTCATGCGTTGTCTTGTCATGGCTTCGTGACACGCGGATGCGGTTGCTTCTGGAGACCTTAGCGAAAATGTGTCCTGTCGGGCCTTAAGTTGGCGCCACCGCATGTCAGAAGGTTTCCCATTTTTTAATTTTATCACTTTTGATTCAGTCATTGCGCCCGCGAACCTTAACAAGAGGCCAAAACGGTCACCTGATAAGCATATATAACCAATACACAAACTTGTCGAGGAGTCTCATGCATGCATTTTATTAAAATTTCATTCTGGAGTAGAAAATTGTAAATTTGTAATGAAGACCAGCTCTCTGCTAGAATCTTTAAAAAGGAACTGTGAAACCTATAATTTTGAAAAAAAAAACCCTGAAAGATCTGGTCTACAAAATAATTGATTAAGTTTTCCTTTCAGCTGTGCGGGAGTAAAGAAGATAATTTTTAAACTTTATATGCATTAACACCTATACATTCATTTTGGCCCTGCCCTAGAGTCAAAACTCATATTCCAGGGGACATGAAATTTAAAAATTTCAGTAGATGACTCCCTGGTAATCATAATTACGAGTCAGTTTTTCATCGGATGTGTGAGAAAAGAGAAGAACATTTTTAAACACTGTATACATTAACACTACATTGCCATATTGCCCCATCCCCCTTTGTACTGAACCCTTAACCCAGGGCAATGAATTTTACAATTTAGGTAGAGGAGTTAGTGGACATCATAACCATGCATTCACTTTTGCCGACATGTATGGGAGTAGAAAAGAAGACTCTCCAAGATACAATACATTTTTACTAAATGGCCATATTGGCCCCACCCTAGAGCATGAACCCTCAAAAGTGACACAGGGGTAATGAATTTCACACTTTTGATAGAGGGCCTCATGGACATCATAATCATGCATGTAGTTGTTTTTTTTACAAATATATATGGGAGAAGAGAAGAAGATTTTCCAAGATTTAAAACATTTTTACTATATGGCCAAATTGGCTGCAACCTTGAGCCTGAACCCCTGACACAGGGGTCATGAGTTCACTATTTTGGTAGAGGACTTCATGGACATCATAACCATCCATTTACTTTTTAACAGATAGATATGGGAGTAGAGATGAAGATTTTCTAATATTTAAAATATTTTTACTATATGGCCATATTGGCAACACCCTAGAGCCTGAACCCTAGACCCAGGGGCCATGAATTTCACAATCTGTATAGAGGGGCTGATGGACATCATAAATATGTAACAGTTTTTTCCTCACATCAAAAAAGCAGCAATTTAGCCCTGTAGTTTTTAAGAAGAAGTTGTTTACGGACGAAGCATGACGACGGACGAAAACGAATAGCAATAGGTCACCGGAGTTTACTCTGAACTTTTAAAAGCCGATTCCCATTTGTGATTTTTAACAGCACAGTCTATCATTTGGTTTTCATCTGTTCCACCCAAGACTGGTTTACTTCCCCATTTACTTCCTTCGATGACCTTCCCTGTTAGCCGATCGCTAATGCTAGATTTTGGGACATTATATTTAGCTGCAGCCTTCCTGATTGATAGTTCATTGTTTCTGACATCAACAACAGCTGCTGGAATGTCCTCTTCCGTATACTTTTTAGGCCCTGGCATAATTCTGATAAATTAAATATAAAACGCCAAATTGGTTCAAAAAATAATCTATTTAATGCAACAACATATAAAATAATCATACAGATCGTTGATAAAACATGATACTAAAGATTTCTTCGGGTTATTTTGTTACTGTCTTGGTGTACTTATTATTTTCTTTGAATTCTTTAAAAAAACTACTCTCTCGTAGTGTTCAGTGATATTTTAAATGAAACGTATGTTGCTTTCATCACACTTGAAGCCAAGGGAAATGTTTTGCATCGGTCCCTTCTTTTTTGAAAATTTGTTGATATGTTGTTTTGCTTTTAGGTAGCAAAGGCCATTAATCAATTTATCGTTGACTAATCTGTTGAGCACAGAACTGTCTTTGCGCTGGAAGTATGCGACCCATCTTGTACAACCAATATCTTTAAAAATGGCTACGGCACAATTGTCCTTAGGGTTGTCCTCTTTCTCGTACAATAATGGACAGCCTCCAACGGGATCTCGTGCGAACCCCAATTATGCATGCCAACAGCATTTACAACTCTGACTATATCGTTTTTCTTGGTTGGGGTAGGTCTAGTAAAAAACAAGATTTTATTTAATTTTCTGCCGTTTGACTAAAGAATAAGCATAGACTAAATATTAAGAAATAAGATCAACCATTAATGATTTCAACTTCATATAATTATATTTTCAATTGTCTTTGTCTTTAATAACATTACAAATCAATTTTGAACATTTCTTAAAAGATGAGCGACACAAAATGGGCGTGTCTTATAACAAAACCGAGAAACGGTCTTGGTTATGTCCCGTAGTAATTTTATACATTCATAGCATGTGCTATATGAAAAAAGGGGTTTTAAAATGTTGTTTTAGAGTGTAGAAATTGGAAATAATATAAGTAATAAGGATTCATTCTCTGAGTATTGTTATGTGATTATTTTGGTCGGAGTGTGGTCAAATCTATCATAAAGCCCGTTATTCTTCATTAAAATAATTTTTGAAATATTGAATATCAGAATATCTAGAAATTCAGCTCTTGTTATATATTTGTAGTCTAATTATTTTAACTTTCCTCCATTAAAAGAAAATACAAAATTCGTATTTTCATATAACCTCCATTAAAAACATTTGCTGTTTGAATGAACAATATATTCTTAATTGTTAATTCACTTGTTTGCTACCGTATTTTGTAGAAAAAAAAATATTTCAACGATCTAAACGATTATGTAACATGTTTTCTAGAAATGACATTGAGCCGGACATGTCCGACTCATGATCAAATTAATAAATTGTACTGTCCGACTCCACTTGTGTTTGTAAACTTAAATTTCCAAAATTTCTTCTTATAGAGCAATGTTTGTACATGTACACTATATTTTTATTCAAAAAACTTTATTTTGTTGTTTGAAATTGTTTTTCTAGTACATATATTCTTCTCTAGTATAAATATATCTTGCAAACATATTTGTTGTTTTAAAATCTTACCATATTCCTCTTCAAAAATTCCATCTTTGAATCACTTGAAAGGTCATGTGAGGCAGAGACCGGAAAGTTAATATTGAGCAAAGAAAAGTAACTCCAAACAAATTGGAATATTTTTAATAATTTATTTTAAATCTGAAAACGAAAATGCAACGAGAAAGGGGACTACTTCGGCGTGAGAGTTGTCCGACCTCAGATCGCGTCCGATTCACGATCAATAATAAAAAAAAACCAAAATACAAAAGTAGATGCTGTCTGCATACAGTAATACCCGTACCAAGTGTTTGCCCCTAAATAACGTTGTGTTGTACCAGTTAAGTTCCGATTTTCATAAATGATGAGATCCCTTCCTATATGATAATACACATGAGCGGCACTTTATGTAAAATTGGAGGTTGAACTGTTTGCATGTGCATTTTAAGTTAATCAATAATCTAAACATTGCATATCATAGAAAGAATGATGGTCTATATAATTATTGAAAACAAAATTGAATTATGCCCCCTTCCCTCAGCAGTTGCCGGCTAATATTAGATTTGCTTCTGTGTGCCTACATGTTCATCATCTTGCGCTTAGAATTAGTGAAGGGGTGGGAGTAAGGGCTCCAGACCCCCACCCCACCCCCAAATGAAAATTCATTTATATCAATAGTAAAACTATCATAATTAAACCTCGGACCCCAATGCCACTACAGACATGTAAACGCTTTAACCCATTGCGTTTCACCGTTAGGAAGCATTATATTGGGGGAATACTTTATTGTTTATTTCAATAGGGAGTATACATCTCAATCTGCAGGTGTCCTGCACCACTTAAATCTGAAATAGAATAGTGCAAGGGATTGTGATGAATAGGTCATAAAAATACATGTTACAAATAACTGATCTTGTTTTGAGTATTGTATAAAATACAGGTCTGCAGGTTGCATTAGCGGGCACTAGTTTTACCCAGCTCTTTAGTTAGATGGGTTTCAGTAGGTATATATACAGGAATGTGTTTTCCATATGCAGAAAAGGATTAGTTAACATGCACACATGTTTCGTTTGCGATGATAAGCTTAAGGGATTTATATTGTGCTTTAATTGGATTATAATTATGATGTTGACCAACATAGGTAAGCACAATACATGTATAGTAGAACAATATTATGAGACACCGGTATGTACATAAATATTACCTTCCTTTTCAAAATAAGTGATTTCCCTTTGCCAGCATATTGTATCATCATCTCTTAATATGTAAATAAGGTTATCATCGTTACATATCCTATCGCATTTTTACAGTTTCTGCCATTTTAAAAAAAAAAAAATTTTCATTTGTCTGCCTTACACTATTGAGGTGACCCCATATTAACCCTGTGACAATTTTGTATTAAATTTGTGTATTACATTTAAGTAAGTGTAGAAACTTAATTATCATGTTTATGCTAGTTATGATAGGAAGGTCGGGATTTTTTTTCTTAATATATTATAATGCATCAAATACAATGTAGGCCGTGACGCTATGGGATAGTTCTGAACCCATGAAACAGGATAATGCAAAATATTCACAATCAATATGATTCCCCCTATTAAATTGTATTGATTGATTTGAGTGATATTTACCCACAACACAGAAGACCGAATCACAAAATCTGTAGGGCGTATGAATACAAGAACTACTTACTGTTTGTCAACAAAACGTCTGCTGCTTCAATAGCTTTGAAGTATGGCCTTCGGTGACTTTGATGTGCAGTTTCAGGATATGGACATCCTTAATTTTCTAAATGATGAAGAAAATGAAGATGTGCTGCTTCAGACTATTGATCTGGATTTAGGTTTCTTGAATTCTGTAAATGAAGACAAAAAACTGGTTTCTACAGTAACTGAAGCTGGCATGGATAATTCAGCCAAAATTCAGACTGTAAGTTCATGCCACACATATATCATAAAACTAGATACAAAATAAAATAAAAACAATTCCTATATTATTATAGAAAGCATTAAACAATTTCATAAAGTTTTGCAATATCAACTGAGTTAGCAAACAATTGAATTTATAATAATTAAAAATTGGATGTGATCTTACAGGATCCACCAAAAAAAAAGGTTTAAACCAACAATAAGTAAGGATATGGACTAACTGTTTGAGGCCAGACAAGCCCCTAACACAAAACGCAACACACTGTGGGGACTAAAATATTTCAAGGTACAGTACTGTACATATATACTCACCATCTGTGGCACATATTCAGTAGTTGATATTGACATAAATATAAAAGCAAATGAAACCAAATTTTTTTGCTAATTTCATCAAACAATCAGAATTTGGTCCATATGTTATATATATGCCATCTTCATTGTAGAATGGAACCTAGAAACTTATGGAAATGAAATAGATTTGGCTACTGTTGACCCTCTTACCTTGGCTAATTCTTTAGGGAGGTTTTATTGTGAGGCTAGACCGCAACCAAAGAAATCTAAGGAAAGTGAATCTCAGAATGAGGAACCTCTTTATCATAAGAATAGCCAGCCTCATCAATATAAGAGCCGCCATCAATCGCCATATCGCAGATCTTAAAAGGGAGATTGATATAGTGCATGATAAGGAATTTAAGACACCAAAAGGCATTATTTAAACAAAGAACAAGGCTAGGATTACCCAAGCCCACACAGCACAAGGCCATTATAGATGAGACAGATCTGCTCAAAATCTACACTTACCTCCAAGGGGCAAAGACATCCTCAACTATTCTCCGCCATGCAGTATGGTATTTCCTAGCCATTCACTTTGTTTCAAGAGGAATGGAATTTCACCATCAGCTCTAGGTTAATAGCTTTAAATTTCATCATGATGATACAGGAAAATATGTTACCTTGGAACAAGAAACGCTACAGAAAAACCGACAAGGTGGTATTTCCTCAAATGATGGCAACAATACTGATATAAGAATGTATGCAACAGGGGACAAAAACTGTTGCCCCGTGGAATTATTACAGCTTCTTATTAACAAAACTGACAAAAATGCCACCAGTCTATTTAATCAGTACTTCAGAGATGTCCTCATGGATGCAGACAAATGGTTTTCTGCCAAGCCTCTTGCTAAACGCACTTTCGCAAATTTTCTTAAAGAAATTTGTATTGCAGCTGGGGTAAAAAAAACTACACCGCACTGTTTGAGAGCTACATCCATCACTTACCTTAACGATAGTGGATTTGTGGCTCGCCATATTATGTTTATGAGCAATCATAAAAATGAGAGTTCTCTCCGCTCTTACAACAGATCAGTGTCTTCAAATCAGAAGAAATCTTTGAGCAGTACACTATCGAAGTAAGAAGATGGCTGACTGCGGACCGGATAACGACGTTGTTTATTATGCCTACGTTAATATTTGTTAACTGTTAAACGTATTCAATGTTTTGATTTGTTATTAAACAAATGTTTTTTGCATCAAATACCAGAAACAAATTAAATTTTTCATTTAAAATTCATAACGTTGTGCACTATGTTTTGTCTGTATTATTTGGCTGTTTCAGTGGCTCTTCCGTTAATTGCGCATTACAAGTAGAATAAGGCGGGGATTTTGAAAAATAGATCATATTAGCGGAAAAAGAAAATAAGGGTAAAAATGTAAATATAAGCATTGAATGCTTATTTTTTTAAAGATGTGGTCTCATAACTGCAACTTTGTGTGCAAACAAATTTTCACAACGCGCTTGCGCGCGTTATTCAATTTGTACATGTATGCACACACCGTTGCAGTTATGAGACCACATCTTTCAAAAAATAAGCATTCAGGTGTTGTTTTTTAACATTCCCCCTTTTGAAACAGAAAATGATGATATACTGTATATTTTGATAACTTTCGAGATCCCCATCCCTATACCATATTTATACCCCCGCTCCGAAGGAGAGGGGGTATACTGTTTTACCCTTGTGTGTCTGTCTGTCCGTCCGTCCGTCTGTCTGTCTGTCCGTCTGTCTGTCCGTCCGTAACAAAAATTTCTGTCGCATTTATCTCAGCAACTATATATCGCAGATGCTTGAAATTTTAACACAGTGTTTGTTAAGGCATGCCATATCGTGGGATATATTTTTGTACCAATCGGAGGTCAACTTCCTGTTAAATGACGACTTTGCTTATTTTATAACCAACATTTTCAAACAAATTTTCGTCAAAGATTTCTCAGCAACTGTTTATCGCAGATGCTTGAAATTTTACACAGTATTTGTATAGGCATGCCATATCGTGAGATATATTTTTGTACCAATCAGACGTCAACTTCCTGTAAATGACGACTTTGTTTATTTTTTGCCAAAATTTTTAAACAAATTTCCGTCAAAGAATTCTCAGCAACTATTTATCGCAGATGCTTGAAATTTTAACACACTATTTGTTTAGGCATGCCACATCGTGGGTTATATTTTTGTATCAATCGGACGTCAACTTCCTGTTAAATGACAACTTTGCTTATTCTTTAACCAAATTTTCAAACAAATTTTCGTCAAAGATTTCTCAGCAGCTATTTATCGCAGATGCTTGAAATTTTAACACAGTGTTTGTTAAGGCATGCCATATCGTGGGATATATTTTTGTACCAATCGGACGTCAACTTATTGTTAAATGACGACTTTGCTAATTTGTAACCAAAATTTTCAAAGAAATTTTCGTCAAAGATTTCTCAGCAGCTATTTATTGGAGATGCTTTAAATTTTAACACAGTATTTTTTAAGGCATGCCATATCGTGGGATATATTTTTGTACCAATCGGACGTCATCTTCCTGTTAAATGAGTACTTTGTTTATTTTAGCCAAAATTTTCAAACAAATTTTCGTCAAAGATTTCTCAGCAGCTATTTATTGCAAATGCTTGAAATTTTAACACACTATTTGTTTAGGCATGCCATATTGTGGGATATATTTCTGTACTAATCGGATGCCAGCTTTCTGTTAAATGTCGACTTTGCTTATTTTTTAACCAAAATTTTCAAACAAATTTTCGTCAAAGATTTCTCAGCAACTGTTTATCGCAGATGCTTGAAATTTTACACAGTATTTGTATAGGCATGCCATATCGTGAGATATATTTTTGTACCAATCAGACGTCAACTTCCTGTAAATGACGACTTTGTTTATTTTTTGCCAAAATTTTCAAACAAATTTCCGTCAAAGAATTCTCAGCAACTATTTATCGCAGATGCTTGAAATTTTAACACACTATTTGTTTAGGCATGCCACATCGTGGGATATATTTTTGTATCAATCGGACGTCAACTTCCTGTTAAATGACAACTTTGCTTATTTTTTAACCAAATTTTCAAACAAATTTTCGTCAAAGATTTCTCAGCAACTATTTATTGCAGATGCTTGAAATTTTAACACAGTGTTTGTTAAGGCATGCCATATCGTGGGATATATTTTTGTACCAATCGGACGTCAACTTATTGTTAAATGACGACTTTGCTTATTTTTTAACCAAAATTTTCAAACAAATTTTCGTCAAAGATTTCTCAGCAGCTATTTATTGGAGATGCTTTAAATTTTAACACAGTATTTTTTAAGGCATGCCATATCGTGGGATATATTTTTGTACCAATCGGACGTCATCTTCCTGTTAAATGAGTACTTTGTTTATTTTAGCCAAAATTTTCAAACAAATTTTCGTCAAAGATTTCTCAGCAGCTATTTATTGCAGATGCTTGAAATTTTAACACACTATTTGTTTAGGCATGCCATATTGTGGGATATATTTCTGTACTAATCGGATGCCAGCTTTCTGTTAAATGTCGACTTTGCTTATTTTGCATATTCACATCAGAGCGGGGGTATCACTAGTGAGCAGTGGCTCACAGATATCTTGTTATTCTTGCTCTTTTTGTCATTGCACATCAAATGATATATGCCCCCTGGAGACACTCTGACATTCTAGAACTGGAAGTAATAAAAAAATTTATCTTATTCATATGTAGTGATTGACCCATGTGGGTAATTCCTTGCCTAATGATGACCCTCCTTTGCTTAGGAGACTTTTTTAAGGAAAACATTTTTTACCTGAGTTTTTAAACTTTTTTAAACTCCAAATTATATTTTGAGTTTTATAGATCATTCAACAAATAAGAAAAGTGTAAGTTTTTCTATTTTAAGCATAAATTAAAATTTTATTTTATTTATAGTGCAAGGAGGGATACATGGTCGGTCGGTTACTCCCTGGGTAAAATTTAATTTTTAAAACCTTATTGCACACCTGTAGGAAAGCCCCATCATTATCAAAGATATGATGTGTCTATTCATTAAATCATTAGATGAGATCACTGCAAGAGATGATTTGTCTATTGATGAAATTGTAGGAGGAGTTCGAAGAATAAGGTCTTTTGGGGGAAAAAAACGTCATTTTTACAAATTATTTGACAAACAGGATTACCAGAGAATTTTTGAAACCTTTTTACAAAACAACATGGTACCCCTAATTAAAGTCCAAGAGTTCAGTTTGCTTATTTATAAGATGTAATAGCAGTTTGAGAAAGTAAAAAGTTTTTGTGCAAATATTTGATTTAATGAATTTTTTTTTTTAACAGAAGAAATGTCAATCATTTAAGTCATATCTCCTTGAGATCAACTCGGAAGCAGAACAAAATTCGTTGAAAGACAAAGGTACAGTGTGTCCATGTATAATATTTTTATTCTCCCATCTTTTTTTTTTCTATTTCTGTTTAAACAGTAAATTGTTTACTTGAAATTAGCAACTCTTAAGGTAACTCTATACTCGTAAAATTCTCTGATGACGGTTGAAAATCAGAACTGATTTCAACTTAATAGATAATAATTTCATCAATTATTAGAGAAAATATACATGTCATCACACTTTTTGAGAAGTCAGATAAACATGAACTAGAGCATATTTTAGCATCAGAAAACCGTACTTTTTGTAAAATCTTTGTAGGCAGAAACTTGCTTTATCTTTTTTAATTTTTCGTCAACTGTGTATAAAAAATTGGAGATTATGGATACAATTAAGCAAAAATATCTTGAACTTAACAGTATTTCTAGTTACATCCATGTGATTATATTCACATAAAGTAAATAAAACTTGCACAAATTTTAAAGAATTCAAATTTTTACAATAAAGTTCGACATCACAGAACACTGGATCTTCTTTACCCAACGAAAATGTTTGCACAAAACACAATTTATTTCATGCATATTGGAAACAAAAATTTTTTTTTACAATAGGTAATATCAAGTTTAGAAACAATAATGATAATCCAAAAAAACCACAACATAACATACAAAGCAGACACTATAGAAAGGACATATTACTTAATGAATAAAGGAACCTCACTGTTATCGGACGTAATCTCGTCCATTATTAGTTTCAGGAGGCTTATGGTGGACAGGTGCTATAAAAGATAGAAATAAGAACATTTGGGTATGGGATCATTCAGACACTGAAATGGTCTTCACGAACTGGGATCCAGACGGTTCTCAACCGAACGGCAAGAGTACGGAAAATTGTGTTTTGACAAAGTATGGTTTGTGGCATGATTTTCCATGTCAACAAACCTTCAACATAATTTGTGAGAGGGGAGAATAAGGTGCAATGCTGTATGTCAGCAACGTCAAACTTTAACTGCTAATCGTCACGATAATGTTACTAACACTAGTAGCTAATAATCGTATTTCTTGTACATTTCTTGTTAGACCAGTGTGTATTTTTTTACGTCACCTGAGTCACTCAGGTAACCTACTCCAATTGGTCTTCGTCCGTCGTCGTGCGTTAACAATTTTACATTTTTAACTTCTTGAAAACTACCAGGCCAATCGTTACCATTTTTGGTGTGAAGCATCTCTATGGTAAGACGAATAAAGGAACCTCACCGTTATCTAAATTGTGAAATTCATGGCTCTACCACCCCTGGGGTGCCACGGGCGGGGCCAAATATGCAGAAAAAGCCAAATTTTCAAAAATCTTCTTCTCTAATCCCACAGTACGAAAAAAACAGGTTGCATAGTTATGATGTCCATGAAACCCTCTACCAACATTGTGAAATTCACGGCCCCTGGGTCAGGGGTTCTGGCTCTAGGGTGGGGTCAATATGGCCATATAGTAAAAATGTATTAAATCTTTAAAAATCTTCTTCTTTACTCCCACACATGTGGGCAAAAAACTGAATACATGGTTATGATGTCCACTAACTCCTCTACCAAAATTGTGAAATTCATGGCCCCTGGTTCAGGGGTTCAGGACTTGAGAAAGGGGGGGGGGGGGCAATATAGTTTTAATGCATATGTTTAAAAATCTTCTTCTCTATTCTCACACATCTGTATGAAAAACTGACTTCATAATTATGTTTACCAGGACCTCCTCTACTTACATTTTAAATTTCATGTCCCGTGGAGTATGGGTTTTGACTCTAGGGCAGGGCCAACATGGATGTATAGGTGTTATTGCATATAATGTTTAAAAATTATCTTCTTTACTCCCACACACCTAAAAGGAAAACTGAATTCATGATTTTGTAGACCAGATCTTTAAGTTTTGTACCAAAATTATAGGTTTCTTAGTTCTTTTTGAAAGATTTCAGGCAGGGAGGTGGTCGTTATTACAGATTTATAATTTTTCCACTCCAGAATGAAAACTAATTGAATGCATATATGAGACTCCTCGACAAGTTTGTGTATGGGTTAAATGCTACTCAGGTGACCGTTAAGGTCAATTGACTTCTTGTTTCAAAATAAAACCGTTTTACATTTTAAATATGTTTCTTCTTTTTAAAAAGAAGTATGTTAAACAAAATTGATAATATTTTGTTTTTATATTGTTAGCTCACCTGAGCTGAAAGCTCATGTGAGCTATTCTGATCACATTTTGTCTGTCGTCCGTCTGTCTTTAAACTTTTCACATTTTCAACATCTTCTCAAGAACCACTGGGCCAATTTAAACTAAACTTGGCACAAAGCATCCTTAGCCTAAGGGGATTAAATGTTATGAAAACAAAGGACCACGCCTATTTGCAAACGGAGATAATTAGGAATTTATGAAAATTTTCGAGAAATTTTCAAAAATCATCTTCTCACGAACCATTAAATTAGGAAAGCTGAAACTTGTGTGGTAGCATCCTAAGGTGGTGTAGATTCAAAGTTGTGAAAATCATGACCCCCGGGGGTAGGATGGGGCCACATTGGGAGGAGGTGTTAAAGTTTAACAAAGTAGTATATAGAGTAAATTTTTAAATATCGTCTTCTGAGAAAATAATCTGCCAGGAAAGCTAAAACTTGTGTGGACGTATCCTCAGGTAGTGTACATTCATACTTGTGAAAATCATGACCCCTGGGGGTAGGATAGAGCCACAATGCGGGGGGCTCAAAGTTTAACATAGGAATATATAGAGTCAATATTTTAAACCCTCTTCTCAGAAACTATTCAGCCAGGAAAGCTGAATTTTTGTGGAAGTATACTCAGGTAGTGTAGATTCACAGTTGTGAAAATCATGACCCCTGGGGTTAGGGTGGGGCCACAATGGGGAGGGGGGTCAAAGTTTTACATAGGAATATGTTGAGTAAATCTTTAAAAATCTTCTTCTCAGACACTAATCAGCCATGAGAGCTGAAACTTGTGTGGGAGCATCCTCAGGTAGTGTAGATTCAAAGTTGTGAAAATCATGACCCCCAGGGATAGGGTGGGGCCAGATTAGGGGGGGATGTTAAAGTTTTAAAGAGGAACATATAGAGCAAATCTTTAAAAATCTTCTTCTCAACAACTAATCAGCCAGGAAAGCTGAAACTTGTGTGGAAGTATCCTCAGGTAGTGTAGATTCAAACTTGTGAAAATCATGACCCCTGAGGGTAGGGTAGGGCCACAATGGGGGGGGGGGGGTTCAAAGTTTAACATAGGAATATATAGAGTCAATATTTTAAAACCTTCTTCTCAGAAACTATTCAGCCAGGAAAGCTGAATTTGTGTGGAAGTAAGCTCAGGTAGTGTAGATTCACAGTTGTGAAAATCATGACCCCCGGGGATAGGGTGGGGCCACATTAGGGGGGGTGTTCAAGTTTTACATAGGAACATATAGAGTAAATCTTTAAAAATCTTCTTCTCAAAAACTAATCAGCCAGGAAAGCTGAAACTTGTGTGGAAGCATCCTCAGGTAGTGTAGATCCAAAGTTCTGAAAATAATGACACCCCCGGGAGTAGGGTGGGGCCACAATGGATGGGGGGTCAAAGTTTTACATAGGAATATGTAGAGTAAATCTTTAAAAATCTTCTCAGAAACCAATCAGCCAGATGATTATTTATAATTGTAAAGACTTTGGCCCAAGGACAATTCTTGGGCCTCACAAGAAGGTTCAGAGTTTGATATATGTTTATACCATATGTATAAACAATTCTTAAGGATCTTTTTGAGAACTGCAATGCTCAACATGTGATATGACTACAAAATCATCCGGTTAGAAAAGGGACTAATGATTTAACATAAAAATATCCCGGGGGGGGGATGTTTTTTGGTTTTTTTGTACAGGATCTTCATGTATTATAACATTGTCCAGATAGTTTGTATTATGACTCCATTAAGCTGATTTTATCATACCTATTGTTTCTCAGGTGAGCGATGTGGCCCATGGGCCTCTTGTTTAAAAATAGATTTGATTAGAAATAGTATTTATAATAATAATAATTTTTATTATCATTATTGTTGTTGCAACAATGTAACGATTCATTTATAAAGTACACAGATATAACACATTGTAAATAATTGAGATCTCATGTATATTTTTTAACTTTTTGGCCAAGTTGTTAATGCACTAATTCCTATAGCGTATCAAGGTAAACCAGTATTGAACTATTTTTTATTTATTCATTTTTTTGAAAATGCTTCAATACAGTACTATTCAAAACATGTACTAACACTATTGTACTAAATACCATAAATCATAATATTATCTTTTATTGATTATCTTTTTCTTATCATGTTTCCGATATTACAATCAAGCTATCATATCATATAACTGACCGCTAACCTGATACAGTGGGGCCTCAGATATCCGGACGCCAGATAACCGGACACTTCAGTTTACGGACGATTTTATTTGGGAACAGATTTTTTATACGTTATTTTGTCTCATTTATCCGGAATTTCGCGTTCCGGATCCGGACGGTCTGTTTTTACCACAAAACACTAATTTACTACTAATCTTGCTTCATTTAACCGGACGGTAAACTTTGATGATACCCTACTCAGTACAAAAGATTACCCCTGTCAATTAAGTTTCACACCTTTTTTACGTGCTAGACCCTCATGAGTAGCTTGTATAAATACACTGACTTCCCAATCTTTTTCAAAAATTGGAAAATTGCGAACAACAGTGTATCACACATATCACACTTGGACAGAAAGAATTTAGCTAGATTCGGTTATCATTATTGTCCGGTTAATATTTCATGACAAAATAATAAAATAAAGCAGAGTTCTTTATCTCTTAAAAACGTTCACTCTAACATGTGTTGCTATATGGTATGAAAGGCAAAACAAAACTAGTATCAACACTGGGAGCCATTGCATACAAATACATTATCAATCATGACAACAATAGACACATTTCAGATATCCGGACGCTTCACCTATCCGGACGATTCAACTTGGGAACGAAAGCGTCCGGATAACTGAGGCTCCACTGTATATGATTATTTAATTAACAAAATATGTTTTATGGACATTTTTATTACTTATATGAAGAGGATTCATTTCCAAAAATTTTATTTTGTCAATAATTTTAACCCTTTGGTTTTTTTTTAAACAATATCTCGATAAACTAGAAAACAGGACTTTGTGTAAAAACAGAACTGACATATAGATTTGGAAGTAATAATCAATATCGAGATACATGTTTTAAATTTTCTTACAAAGAAACATCATTATTTTCTTATTCAAATTACAATGCATGTATAGTGAGTATCAAACACATTGATAACATTGCTTTTGTTTTGGTTTTGTTTGTTTTAAATTCGACAGATTATTATGATATAGTATTTGTTTTATTTTGTTGCTTTTTTGTCTTTCTTATTCATATGAACCAAACTTCTAAAATCGGTCTATGATAACTTACATGTAAGAATCATTTTATGATTTTTATACATTTTGGGGGCTAATTAATTCATTTTGTATTGCAATGGACTTGTTATTTTTTGCTATTTAATTAAACTTATAGAAAGTGCACAAAATCATTGAACAAACATTTAGGGGAATGTTTGTGTTTTTTTTTCAAAATTCCTTTTCCCTCCTTTATTTGTACCCATTTTAATTCAGCTGTTGACCCCGTTGAAATGTTCAAAAACCTTGGTTTATTACTTACTTATTACTTACTTACCAGTGCATGTTATGTATGTTTCAAGGTTTTGAAACAATTGGAAATAAAGAAATTAAAGGTGATTTTTTATATAATATTGTTGTTTATTTTGAAATATTTCCTTATTGTTTTCTTTTATAAGTACATCATTAAGAATACATTAGATTTGGTAAAAAAAACAAAATCAAAACATATCCCACTGTTTTTGCAAATCATAATTCCTATTTTAAGAAATTATTTTGGGAGTATTACAAATGTAGATTGGTATAAAAAATTCATTTAAGAATTAAGAAAAAATATCCCAGATGATAGCCTTGTTGCATAGTGATTGCAACACACTTCCCCTAATTTTTTTTAATACCATACCGCTTGTCAATCAAACAAAGACAAGAGCCTAAGTTCTGATTAACAGGTTTGGTCAAGCGTGTCAGCTGGACACTGATACTGGGTGTGTTGATAGCATTTAAGGCCTTATTAATTTATGAGCATCATTCCCCTTTTATTTTCTGCAAATATTTTGTAGGTATTTTTTAAAAGAACTATATATGATAAGAGTTAAATTTGGCCCCCATAATTTGCCATTTTTTAAGTGTTTCGGGTACAATAAAATGTTAACTAATTTTTTAGAAGAGTTGATATAAAATATATTTTTCATCTATTTATTTGATTTATTTGCACTCACTGGCAGTATATGACGTCAGAAGTGACGCCATTTCTATAATTCAATCAATATCAGCCAAAAATTGACATTTTTCTTATCTATTTACGGATGGGAAATATAAAGCGCATGCTTGAACAAGGAAATTTTTTTTGGCACTTATCAGTCTTGGCTAGATACATTTCTGATTAAAATATTTTATTTGTTCAAGAATGCGCTCTATGTTTTCGGAAGGTTTACATGTGTATGCTTAAATCACTAATTGTCTACGGCCTTTCATGGGTTTTTTTTTCCGATAACGACAAAGAACACACGGCGGGTGTGACCGGTCAGCAAAGGAATCTTACTCCTCCTAGACACTTGATCTTGCCTCTGAGGTTTTCCAGAGATCCGTGATTGCCCTTTTCCGATTGAATACCGAATTGCCCATGGATTATTCTCCTTTTTTCCCGATCATGATATTTTCCCAAAACTAATACATTTTTACCGATAATGACATAATAACCTGTATGACATTAGGTGCACGGCAGGTGTGACCCGTCATTAGAGGATGCTTACTTATCCTAGGCTCCTGATCCTACCTTTATCTATTTGGAGGTCCGTGTTAGTAGTATGATTTTGCTACTCGTGTAGCTTTGCTATAAATTTGTATTTTGTTTTATGGATTTTAAGATAGTTGACAGTTAGTTATTGTCATTTTTTATGCATATAAACATATTAGATTTTGGAAATGAATAAGGGGGAACTTATTGCTCACAAGTGTGATGAAATAGAGAGGCCCGAAGAAAAGAGAAAACGCTTCTTTAGAAGCAGTACAAGCTATTCTTTCACGACATAAAACCGCCTGGAATTCCCTGTAAGGGTTCTCAATGACTTATTAATAAACGATTTTGTTAAACCAATATACACTTTATACCATGTTGTTCATACCGTACGAGCATCACTGTAAGAAATACCAACTAGCTTAGAATAGTAAATTTTAGAAAGATAAAGAAATCTGGTCAGTTTAAAGTTCGCCTATTACCGCAAAGATACCGAAAGATATTTAGATCAAACAAATTAGATTTATTTGTATACGAGTTTTAAACCGATGGATTTATACGCAACATTTTGTCAATACATTTACGTTCTGTGGAGGTCATTGTGTACAACAACTAGCACTTCGAAGGACCCTGGACATTTCAGATAAATAACGCCTGATTTAAATAGGCCCCTCTACTCTTTCTGTAACCGTACGGTCATGAAATGGGTCATTAAGAATGAGAGGGAAATAATACAAGGTGGATGCAAATTTTGAAGTATAAATTCAAAATAAACACTTTCAAAGACAATCTCAAAGTGTTTATCTATTTTTTTCAAATTTCCATATGCGTTATGTATTATTTCAGCGAAGCTCGTGTTTATGACTATAACATGCGATTTATGCATTATTTCTACTACAGTTTTTGCCGAGATCAAAGAGATGCCGCGGACATTATTCTCCAATACACCACGAACGTCATCAGTAAATTATCAGACCAGAAATACCCATCTGTCTCGCATTGATCATGGCAATACAACTTCAAACCGTAAAATGTTTTAAAACCATGTCAATTTTACGTGTTAGTTCCAGTCAAAACAATGTGTATTGCCTCAAATCTTTATTTTTAAGAGATCAATGTGGCTGTTCCAAGGACCTCCCTAGCACATTTTCACTGCGTGTTTTTACATAAAATAATGATATATAACGTGTAATAGTAATAATCGTATTAAATTGCCCTTAAAATATTAGGAATGTGATTCAAAGACATTTTATAAATAAGTGAAGAGTATTAAAATCCTAAGAAAAAGTCTGTAGTCTGCATGTGATTCCTTTGATCGATACACATGTAAACATTACTAACAAAACCGTTGGGATTACACGGAACAGCCGTCAAAATGACCTAGATCGTCTCTCTATAGGAGAAACGATCTGTAGAAATACTGGGCTGTTAGTAGAATAGAAAAAAAGTACGAGTTTCCGTGAATGTTGCAGGATAACCTCAGAGGTCGAGAAATGTTGGCGAAACGCCTCAGCTTTTATATTTCAAAACAACATTTCTCGACCTCTGAGGTTATTCTGCAACATTCACGAAAACTCGTACTTTATTTCTTAATTATACTACAGTTTTTGCCGAGATCAAAGAAATGCCGCGGATATTACTCTCCAATATAACACGAACGTCATCAGATGAGAAATACCTATTTGTCTCGCACTGACCATGAAGGTACAATTTCATACCATAAAAAGTTTTAAAACGATGTCAATTTCACATGTAAGTTCCAGTCTAAACGATGTGTATTGCCTTAAATGTTTATTTTTAAGAGATCAATGCGGATGCCCCTAGCGCATTTTCACGACATGTTTTTACATAAAATATATAACCTGTAGTAATATTTTTTTTAATAATTTTAATTTAATAATCGTATTAAATTGCCCTTAAAATATTAGGAACATGATTCCAAGATATTTTATAAATAAGTAAAGAGTATTAAAAATCTTAAGAAAAATTCTATCGTATGCACGTGATTCCGTTGATCGATACACATGTAAACATTACTAACAAAACCATTGGGGTTACACGGAACAGCCGTCAAAATGACCTAGATCGTCTCTCTATAGCAAAAACGATCTGTGGAAATACTGGGCTGCTAGTAGAATAGAAATAAAGTTCTTGTTATCGTGAATGTTGCAGGAAAACCTCCTCGGTCTCGAAATGTTGTTTGAAATATAAAAGCCTCGGCTAACGCCTCGGCTTTTATATTTCAAAACAATATTTCTCTACCTCGGAGGTTATTCTGCAGCATTCACGAAAACTCGTACTTTATTTCTCA